>JAILXH010199244.1:1484-12563 GCA_023558415.1 Piaractus mesopotamicus | reverse complement strand
TGGAACAGAAATGATTTACAAGTCTAAGTAGATGTCCATCAAGAGAAAAAAATCAAGAGACACTGGGAAATACAAAGCACAGGATGTAGGAAAAACAAGCTGGTTGATTTATGGAAAGGTGCCGGTGTCTGTATTACACTAATGGAATCATATTAGTACTTTTTTATACAGGTGATGAACTTAACTGTTAACAGACTCCTACTGACTCATCTTAGTTATGATCAGGTTTAGTGTGTAGAGGGTTAGGGTTACAAAGACAGTAGAACTGCTCAATTAAGAGGCAATGTGGGTCAGTTCCCCTACTGTCCTGATGACTTAATTAAACAGCAATGGATTGTACTTGATCTCAACATACTTTAGAAAGGTAATATTTTTAACAAATGATTGCATATAGGACATTGCACAGGTCTCTAAAGTCTGCTATAGAGGCAACCTAAACATCTAGTGAGCAGTATGAAAGGTTGAATCATTTACATCAGGGTCATTGAGGGACTCTGGGACCATGACACAGACTTTCAGCTTGTCTAACACATTGTCCACCCACAATAGACAGGCTCTGCAGTCACAAGGTTATTATATTCCATCAAATGTTGGGGGCTTTTTTTGAACACAAACCTTTCCTCTCTTATTAAAAGGACATTGCTACTTCTCTTTGTCAAACTTTCAGCTTTTACTTGGGCTAGCGACATATATCCTAATTCCAAAATAGACCTTATTTTACTTAAAAATTAAAATATCAGAAGAAACAGTCTATTCATCTCAGTCAAAAGGACTCTTGTCCAAGTGCATACCTTTCATGACCTTCGCAGTTCACCACCATTTGCTTTTCTAGTGATTGGTATCAGATGAATGCTCAGTCTATGCAGCTGAGTCACATTTCACAGTCAGCTTTTGTAGATGTAGACAAGACAACACATTAGGCATTCACGGGAGGGTCACAACCTTCATAGTTTAATGATAAAAAATGTGGTCTTAGGTAATGATGACATTTCACTTTTTAAATGCTTTCTCAAGTATTTTTTTTAGAATTACAGCTAAATTGTTAGGCTAGGCCTAAATGGTTATTACATTACAACATACATCTAAAGCACATATAACTACCTGTAGCAATGATAACGCCCAAATATACTATGCAGAGTGAAATATTATGCAAATGCAGTGCAAGTTTCGAGTGAAGATGTAACTTTATAAGAGTAAAGTAATTAATTGACCCATGTACTACTGAACATAGTCCTTTGTATACTTCAATAACAAGCCTAACTGGGCAGAGAACACACAGGAAAACGTTCTAAATATATTTTCACAACGCTTTGTCCTAGTAGGTTATTAGTTTAGTCCAATTGGCCCACCTATTAAAAAACAAAAACACTTTTCTCTCAGTTATTTTTTTTTCCTGAAGTGCCTTGTCTAAAAGTGGCCATAGTTCTACCTCACTTTATTTGAAGCCTGATTCAGGCCACTACGTTTTAAACCCTAATTTCATGCATCATTGACATGAGCAAGAGCCACAAGCCAAAATACTGCATGAGTATATTCAGGCCACAATGAACAAGACAACTTTGGGATTAAAGATGAATCCTACATTACATCTAGAACTAGATTAGTTGCTGTAACACTAAAAAGTAGGGCTCAAAACAGTCTGACCAATTAATGTTAGCTCATAAAATAAATGGCTGTGCTCCCACAGCAACATAGGTTAAACAGGGGGAAAATATCAATAAGATACAGTGACATAATAGCAAATTATTTAAAAAAAAAAAAAGTCACCTAGATTATATCAGTACTATTAACTACATTATGTCAGATGCTGGGGCATTTTTCAGTCAAAGGTATACAACATCAATATTCTCTCTCACTCCCCTTACGTACCAATGGAAAAACACACGTATCACCTCACAGCCCATGTGACACAGCAGGCTGCTGAAACCAAGGCCACTGACATGCTCCCAGGTTCTAAGCAAACAACTTGTGTCATGCAAATTCCCCACTGTGGTTTAGACTAACCCAACCATTTCAGACATACAGGAAATGTTAGAGTAAATACCTTTCTGGACATGGATGATGTCGGGGTAGTTGGCAAGATGTCCTTGGTATAGGGCTAAGAGATCCAACACTGGGTCCACATCTTGTTTTGGCTGCTCCACAAAGTAGTCACCAATGACTTCATAGGCCTCCCCGGTGAATGCAATTGCTTGGTTCAAACCAACTGAGTATGTCTGTTGGTCAAGCTCAAAGGCTTGACTGAGATATTTAAACGACTGTCCGACTTTCTGGTATTCCTTCTTAAATCCAGTTATCTGTTTCCTTGCAAACTCATTAAGCGTAGCATTGACTTGGATCACACTGTCATCCATTTTTTTGGTGAAGGCCTTGAATCCATCAATCTTGCTCTCCACCTCTTGGAGGTCAAGTGGGGCCACTGGAGTGCTAATGGTGAGGAAAAAATTAGCCCCAACCATCTCGTCCTTCTCTGCCTTCCTTTTCCCTTGTTTCCAAGCCTTTTCATCTGTACTGCTGCAGGTGAGAAAGTGTTGGAAAACGTCACACCTGGCCAGCACAGGGTGGCTGGCCATGTGGTTCATCCACCATATGAGACCTTTCCTCCTCTTTGAAATGAAGTCCTCTTCAAAGCGCCCTGTGGCCTGTTTCTCTGGGATGTGAGGGACAGAGATGACAGGAAATTTCTCCACCAGCCTAGCATACAGCCAGTCGAAGTGTTTGTATCTTCTGTTCACTGGGCTTTGCGTGTGGGTTGGGGTCAGTTTGTACGAGATGTAACTTTTCATGCCCTTGAATTTAGTCTGCTTAGTTGGGTCATCAATAGTGCAGGTGAACGGGTATGGATTTTCCTGCCACTCTGGGCCATGCTGACCCATCACCACACAGATTTTGTCTCCATCCTTCACAAAGCCAGACGCTTCGCCAAGCACGAAGGCCTCACCTCCTGACTTCACAAAAGTTGAGAACCTGTTCAGATTTCTGCTAACCGTGGCTGAACTCTTAGCCTGCTGTGCATTTCCACCCCGGGACATGGACGTGGACACTCTGTATGTGGAGGGTCCGTTCCCTTCATAGTCATGGAAGCCTCCACTGACAACGCCTGGCTCATCAGCCACAGTGGAGTTGTCATCCCAGTCATCGTCCCAGTCGTCATCGCTTCCCTGGCTTACTGGGTAACTCGGCTGCTGCTGGTGCTGATGTGACGGTAGTGGTGGTCCGGAGAAAGTTGTGAAACTCGACGCTGGCGTTTTGTTGTAGTTTTCAGCCTGATTCTGAACTTTGTATGGTGGCTCAAAGCCTCCCGGGGGAATGTTGGCATACCTAGAGCCCTGGTAAGCATCTACAGCAGTGCTGTTGTTGTTGTACGAGGTGGATTTATCGTCGTTCTTTAGAATTTCAACGTAGGACGCGGGGATGAGCCCCCTCTCTCCGCGGCTGTTCGTTCCCTCCAACCAGCCCTCTATATCTTTCTCGCTGTACAAAGTCACAAATTCGTTCTCTTTAACCGATATCTCCCCGGTGTTTTCAGAAGTAAAGTCATACAAAACTCTCGCTCGCAGCGCCATTACAAAAATAAACACCTGCGATAAACAGTGAGTCGTAAAATCCTTCCAGTCCGCTAGCAAAAACCCAGCTAGCTAGCTAACTCTGGTAAACGAACAAGCAAACAGACCCGAACTCCGTCAGTGAACCCGAGCTGCTGGCACAAGCACTTTCCTTTTTTCTGTCGCTTCCCTGCGAGAGACGGCGAATTAAAGCACCCGACTTACTGCCTGCCTGGAGAAAAGCCGAACTCTTCTATCCTGAGCCCGTCAACGGGCTGCCTTTGTTAAAACCAAGCAGCGGTCTTTAGAAGTCATGTCTCCATCGCTCGGACTTCTTCTCGCTTAGTGCAGAGTAACGAACTCCCTCCCCGCGTCAGCAGTCCGGATAATCGAGGGCGGAGCTGAGCAATCAATCAGGCGACGCGAATCACTTCTGCTGCCTAGCGGTGGGAAGCTCGAGTCACTTTAGCGAACCGATTCTTTCGAATTCTCCGTTTCAATGAATAGAACTTACGATTCATTTTCGTTCACTGGCTGAGGACGGAAAAGAATCAACTCAATCCGCATGTGAGTTTTTTCTCATTTCCTCCACATACAACTCGATTCTCACCTTCTTCATACACAACCGAACAATTTGACCACTACGCCGCAGCATAGTGGGGTTGTCCATAATACTGAACTGCGATCCGACTCGTGAATCGGACTTCCTGTAACTAAACTCTTTCTACAATACGAACTACATGACTGAACTACTTTATGTGGCAGTGATGGGACGTTTAATTCAATTAACCAAACTGATTCTTTCGATCTGTCAGTTTCGAACGTCTGTGTGCCTCCATGGCCACAAGCCAGGACCATTAAAGGGGAAATCCACTGACTTTTCTAAACTTTTTCAAAGTCATCCAGAGCGGTTTGATGTAAAAAGCACCATTCTAGAGAAATTTACGGAGTCAACATTGTTCACAGCGTGGTGATGGGAACCAGACGTCTAAAGAGTTTAATGGCTTAAAAAGCTACCTCACGGAAAGTTATTATTTTACAATCATTTTGAGACACGTTTTTGTATAAAACACATTTTTAAAAGTCATTCATGGTGGGGAGTCAAATGCAGGGCGTTGTAAGGCAAAATAGTACCCAGTTAAAACATATATCTTTGGATTTACCACTGTTTTACTAGTATTGAATTTGTTTATGACTGGATTATGCAGAATTTAGAAAAACGCCAGAATTCACTTGTAAGGCACACATTGCCATAATTTTGATAGGTGGAGCCAGGCTAGAACTATGATTGCTTGGTTTGCTAGTAAGTTATACCAGACAGCACAGGCGCAATGTACAAAACTACACACACCATACACAGTTTATGCAAAAGACTAAAGGAAATGGAAGCCAGCTATAGAGAAAAAATATAAGCAATTCAAAAACGGTCTTTGTTTACATGCTTAAAAATACCCATAACATTGTAGATTACAAAAAGCCGAGTTACTTCAGTTAGACCAGCTTCGTTTACTGACTTGTAAGGCACACACACTCTGAGGAAAGGTTGTCCCCATTAAATGTGCACAAAATCTTCCAAACAGTGGTGGTGGCACTATAGGGTATTTAAAAAATCAATAGTGTAATAATATAAGAAACAGAAACCTGTATGAAAACTGGACCATGCATTGTGACCATAAGGAGAAAGAGCTTGTCCAGTCGACCAACCCGCATGATTAAACTGTTGAATGATAAAGACAGGCTGGTGTAAATGATGAAGTGTAATGTATTTCTTTAGTAGAGTTTGTAAGGCGTCATCCCAACACTGGTGAGAGTTTGTTTGGTTTGGCGCTCAATCCAGCGCAGCAGTACTGCACTCTCGCGCGCACTCATTTCAAATTCAAAATTCAACAGAAACTTAACGGGTCAGCACGAGCCCAGTACAACTGATATGAAAGGTGAGGAAAACAGATTAAGTTAAAATCTTGAAATTATTATTAGAATTAATATAATGAAACCGTTAACAGTCTTATAATTGTGTGCCCAGTGGTTTGTCGTGACGTAATAACGTCAGTTTCCGTTAAGACGTTGTTAGTCAGTCAGCATAGCTAACGCTAGCTAGCTATAGCTTTCCCTCATTGTTCCATTAGCAGGTTAACATGGACGGTAATAACTGATATTTTTTAGGTAACTTAACTGAGGCAAAGTGGCGTGACAGCGAGGAAATCTCAGATAATAAGTGGTAAGTTAGCTATATGGTTATATGTTTTTACTTGTTGACTGCTAATCATTAAAACTAGTAAATTAGCCAGCATGTTAGCTTGTGTCTGTATGTTGTTCTAACAATGCAGGTAAGCAAACCTACGCGACTTCTAGCTGTCCGTTTTAAGGTCGGATGTAATGGATTCTGTTACATTATTTTAATGATTTAGTATATAGTCATTATTGTACATAGCAAAAATATGGTAGCTAGTTAGCTAATACGAGACAGTGAGTTCATTTTTGGCCCCCACATGGCAGTTATGTAAGGTTTTATGTTAGTAAATATTGGGCTTGCAAGGAAACAACTTCAAACTGAGTCCATTCAGTCCAACATAAAACCAGTTTAAACTGTAATAGCATACGGTCTTATTCCATCTCTGAAGTGAGTGAAAGTACAAATAACAGTCACTGTCTGCTGCTCGGTGGAGTCTCTTCGATGGGGAGTCAGCACAACTTACAGTACAAGTTTGAATGCCCCTGGTCAAATAACATGTTTTGTTGATTTTTTGTTGTTAAAATGAGTTAAGAAGTCCTAAACTCTAAACAAACTTAAAAGGTGATTTTCTGTACATTTTAGAGCCCAACATCTTTTTATTTACTAAATTTAACATATTGGAAAAATTAAAACATAGTAAATGTCCCATAACTTTTATACAGGTCACATTCTGTGTTTTATTTAATTTTTACTATGTTAATTTCAACAAAAAAACAATAATTATGCATTAAAGGTGGAAAAGTGTGCTCTCATAGAGGATGTGTATTTTTTTTTTCTTAGAAAAAGCATCAAAACATGTCATTTGACTGGGGTGCCCGGACTTTTGCATACATTTGCATGTGTAAATGTATATGCACCAGGATTGTCACCTGTTTTCACTGATCACACAGTGGTTCCTTTTCTTTGCACTGGCCGTGTCCCAAGCACTTTCCAAAAACAAAGTGACACCCAGTTTGATCAGTTTGTTTAAAACAGTGAGTGAATCATTTACAAGTGAGTGATTTACAAGAAAAAAGTGTGAAACAATTGTTATCAGGCTCTTTGCATTTTAACATTTTAAGCCTATTCAGAGTGAAATTGATGCTGATTAATTACTTGTATGACTCAGTTGCAGCTATTCATTTGTGGTCATGCTCATCTTGGTGTTTAAGAAAAATTAAACAATTTGACTGAGTAGATTAGGCAATAACATTGAATTTTGGCAGTATAAGATAAGATCAACACACAGTGCCAAAACTAAGCATACATTTATTGTCTGCTATTATTCATCAGTTTTTTAAACCCAACAACAGCATTGTACATATTGAAGTATATCATTTGTGTTAATTATTAATTGTTAAATTGTGTTTTTCCATTGACTTACAGCTTTAGAAACAGTTATCATTCAGCACAATGCATGGAGCACTGCACACCATACAAAACATTGACCTTGTTTTAAATACTTCTCTGCATGTAACCACAAAACGATTGAACAAAGAGCTCAGCAATGATGGGAAATCCAAGCAGTCTGTCTCCCCTGTCATCTTTTGGTAATGTGATCAAGAGCATAATGACTTCACTAATCAGACGCTGACCACCATCTGTCTTTGGTTTCCACCACCAATATTCCATCATGACACAGCATGGCTGTCAGGTCGCCCGCTTGCAGCTGCTGATCGGGCAGCTGGTACTGCCTGGTGAAGCTCCGTGATACAAACCCATGCTCGTCCATCCTTGACCCGTGATGCCCCCGAATCAGTAGCCACCCTTCGAACACCTGGATCAGAATATCCTCTGGTTTGAACTGGGTCACGTCCAGTAGTATTCTGAACAGAGGCTCGCCTGAATCCTCGTCATCACTGTCTGGCCCAACTCCAGCCTCCACTTTAAGTTCCCGGCATGCAGGTCCAGGCAAGGCAAATAGCTGATGGTCTTCTGCACACTGTTCAAGTTCTCTATTAAAATGGCTTTGGTGCCGCACTGGGCATGAGATCCAGTGGGTAACTCCTTCTCCAGCCATGGCACCTAGTGAGTAGAAAGTTGCTGTGTTGCTGCTTGAGGTAGTCAGAGTTTGACCTTAACATTAACGTGACGCAGAGCTATAATAAGACTGGCGTCATCTTATATTTCTGGCCCATGGAGGCACTAGGTGGTGGGTGCTGAGTTGGTCCTTTTTTTAGAATGGGAAAAAATATGGCCTAGAGATCGCTTGCAATGAACTGAAGCAAGCCCTGTGCTAATGATTTGTTTATCATGAGATGGTAATGGACTGAGTAAACAGAATGGCCATGCATTTACATCAAGTGTGTGAGCTAAATAGCTATGCAAAATATAATAACTCATAAGAATCTAATAACTACATTTTTCTGTAAAAAAAAAAAAAAAAACACCTCTTGTTTCATTATTATTAGATGGAGCAAACTTTGCCAAAATTAATTGTTTGGTTCACTGATAAAATAAATGTGAATCTAATCCATGCCTCTAGAACTTTGGATGAGGCACCTTAATCTACAGATCATTGCTGCCACCTTGTGGTGTATTCTATCATAAAAAATTTATGTGGGGAAAGGTATTCAGAGCGTGTGGGAGTGTGAGTATAGAAACAGTATATAGCTGGACGTAATACCTTATTTGCTGAGCCATGTTCGAATCTGTTGTAAAATACTGGTTACACACACTCCTATGACTGCCTCACAACAATTGAATTGTTAGTAGAGTAATTTTTGACTGTTTTACTGCTTGCATGAACCACCAAGTGTACTGATGAAGTAAAAACCCATTTTTTTAAACAGAGGGGCTGACAGCTTATTTTCTAGAACTAGGCTGATCAGTTAGCTAACAGACTAAACTTCACCATTAATATCACAGGCTTTGAGGTAAAGTACTTAAAACATGATTCACTGTAAAACTGCTGTAGAAAGAAGTAAAGAATACGTCACTTGAATGTCTTACATGCTTCAAAGGTCTGTGTCTTGGTTCTGTCCTAGGTAGCATTAAACCCAAGCTAAATCTCAAATGGCTCCCTCCTACCCATATAGTGTGCTATGCAAGTTATTTTATGATATTTATGTCCATGTTGTGCCTAAAAACACCCCTACCCATGATAAAAATCAGTGTAAAGCACGCCCTGTCGTGGCTTATTGCTTTAATATTTCATGGTACATTTTAACCAATTATGGCAATAAATATCTAAAATGTGACACAAAAAGTCACAGGGAAGTCCTACCACACACCACATTGTTCTTTTAAAATACTTAGTTCCAGAACAATGTTGTGTTATAAGCATGGTAGGGCATTGTTTAATGCCCCATATTTAAAATAAAGTGGTCACTAAAATGTTAAAGCATAATTTGGCATTTTAATGTAAAATGTTGTTCAAAATAAAACAGAAAACAAATGAATCTTAATCCAGAAAAAGGGTAGAATGGTTAACATAGGTTTATTTGTTAGAGGGGCTCAGTTGTCTTCACTACTGCAGTGTTCCCTGTCAGAATGATAATGACAGCAATAATAATTATAAAATATTTGTACATATATCATGCATCTTGGTCAAGATTATTGTTATTATTAATAATACAAACCGGTAACAATAATAATGATAATAATCACCATTTCTGCTGCTATTTCTGTTATATAAATTATAATATAAATTATAAGTTTCATTGAATTTAATAGAACATAATACAATTTTACTAGAAAATCAAAGTGGGGTAGTGATTGTTTACATTCACATGTTAAATCATACAAAAACTATATGTCTTATGTTAAATGATTGTGATATTACAATCTACATAAAGATACAAATAGTCTTCTATAGCTAATGCAAACCAAACATGACTTTCTTTATGTGAGAGATTGTAATGGTGGACCTTAATGCGGAGAACATTTGGTGGCATCCCACAAACCAGCCTTACTGGTGTTGTTCTGTTTCATTCATTGTTGCATAGGTGCGTAAAAGTGTCTAATCCAATTAACAGTTTTATTTTGGAGTACGGTTGCTGCTCAGCTGATAATCTCTGGGGAAAGCTTTGCACTAATCTATGGCTCTTCTAGTTGCTTTGTGTCTCTCTCTCTGTCTCTCTCGGTTTCTCCATCTCTCTCTCTCCCTCCCTCTGTGTTTGTTTATGAATGGGAGATGAGGAGCGTGGTCTCCTCCTCTTATGCTGTTGATAGAATCTAAACTGAGACTGCCTCTTCTGCCTGTTGATATCTTGCTGGGCTGCCTCAAAGTAGCTTTTGTGGCTTTGCGCCTGAAAGCTTTTCCTCCTCCCGGCCTTCTTCAATTACTCTGGCTCAGCTTGTTTGGTTGTTGTGGGTAACGCTGTTACCGGGGACGATGTCTGAACACATTCGGCTCTCCATAGCACTGTGCAGGATTGGCTTTTACACGGTAAGTCAATCAAGATACTGCGCATTTGCCAGCTGTTAAAAGCCATTCAGCATACCAGTGTACCCGTGTACCAGCTGCTGTTGATTTGTAGCCATGGTATGAATTTATTTGATTTCATTACTGTAAGTATTGGGTAATTTGGCCTCACAGAGATCTAGTTGAGATTGTAGTTTTAGGCAACACTTCAGATTATTTCCGATGTTTGGAGTTGGATATAACAGGTATAACCAATTGTTCAGAATATGTGTAGTGTATTTTAAGTTAATATTGAAATGCTTTTTTGAAGATCTAGTTGATCCTACTGAGTCCAGCTGAGTCCTTTGTTTTTAAATGTATGAATTGCTGTTTGAATTTTACAAAACGGGTTGAGGATTATCAGGTAACATTTGAGTTGACCATTGTCCGTTGCTCTTTGGTAACCTTTCAAAAATGATTACACCGCAGAAGGTGAACATTAGCTTTTGCTCATCTCAGTGTCAGGGGAACACTTTAGCAAGTGTAGCAGGTGTGCTTGACGGTCCCCTGCAGACTACATGTTGCACCTCTGTATTGGTGCTGAAAAAATATAACAGCATACACTGCCTCTCAAATGTATGGGGACAGTGTATGTTATATTATTGCATCTTCTATGTTGGTGGTGAAAAAATAAAACTCAGATGTTTGTGGACACCTAGCTGTTCTTTTTTTTTGTAACAAATGAGCATGTCATTTTTGTCATTTGCAATAGCTTAACATTTAGAAGACTAACAAAGTTTGCTCTGCACATATTTCAAATGCACACATTTCTGACCATACTTTAATAATAGAATAATTAATAGGAATAATAGCAAAGTCCATACATTTTAAACAATATTTCGAAAAAAGTAAACCTTCAAATCATTATTTGAGAAAAACATGCATTTTATACCAGTTTTAAGGCTGATTGTTGCAAA
>JAILXH010199230.1:15834-27830 GCA_023558415.1 Piaractus mesopotamicus | reverse complement strand
TTTTTTTTTTTTTTTATTCATGGTGGAGAGGTACACATTTTACCATCATCAGCATTACACATAAACTCAGAAGACACGTGTAGGGGGTCACTGGTAGCTTTGGACAGTGAATAAAATGGCTATATTAACTAACCTAGCTAACCTAACTAACATCGTAGACAACGTGACCCCTGGTTCTAGCACCACCATTCTAAACAAATCCACGCAAGTTTCTCTACAGTGGACCATTTCACATCAAACCACTCTCAGTGACTTACGTAGAAATAAAACAGTGTAATTCCCCTTTTACTTATTTTCAGTGATTTTTACTTATTTTCGGTATACAGCGGTGAGTCAGGGTTGGACAAAGTTATGAGACAGACACACACACAGTGCTCACAGTGCTGCTTGTCCCTCACCGGACAGTGACAATGACACGACATTTGAAAGGAAAACACGGGTCGCCTCGGTTAAAACGCATGCAGGAATCCAGCGTCACAAAACGGCCACTTACTGTCTGACGAGTGTTAAACCAAACGTGAACATAGTAAAACTAGAGCAGCGGCGGCGGAGCTAAATGACCGTCCGACTCTTCCTGGTTCATGTGGCTGAGTGCCGCAGCAGAGAACTCGTGGAGAGAATTCCCACTCTGCAACCCATTCCGGGTTTCTTAAACGCTAGAGGGCGCTCCCGAGCGAGTCCAAAATGAATGGGTTGATATGGAGCATTTGAGCAAAATCATAGTTTTTAAACGCTTAAACATTATAAATGTAAAAGAATACAATCACTTTCTGAACACTGAATAGCATAAAACATTTTAACACTGCTTTTATATTTTTAAGAGCTTTTAAACTCGAGTTATAGGAATTTAAAACAGTATGTTCATGACGTCAGTGAGCGCGAACAGCCAATGAGCTGCTCCGCTCGCCAATCAATCATCACGCTCTAGCAGTAAAGCCGCCTCCTGCTGCCCAAAACCCGTTTGCTGTAGAAAAAAGAAACATACAGGTGAGATTTCTTTGTTTTTTAGTGAAATACATCCTTCTACTTTCTAAAATTAAAGAAAGGTTCTGGGAAAGTGATTAGAAACTATTTTAACAATTCGTTTTTAGCCGTTGAGCGCTATTTACTCCCATTCATTGAGGACTCGCTCGCGGGCGCCCTCTGCTGTTCAGCAGTCCTGTTTATAACGGGGGGGAACAGGAAGTGGCCAGACTTCTCACAACCGGCTCTGGTCGCAGCTCAGTGACGTCATCTAGCGGATTTCGCGGGCTTCTAGTGAATCGCCCGCCATCGTGTGGTGGAATGAAGTCTCTCACGTGCATTAAAAATGGCTAAAGGGAATATCTCTGAGATTAGATGTAAGATAATACACGTGCACGGGGGAAAAAAAAATATAAAAGGAAAACATGTGAAAAACAGGAGTTTCCAAAACTGGAGTTCAAAAATCATTGAAAGCTGCAGAGAATAGGGAGCTCCTAACAACTGTGACCACCAAACCTGTCAGATAAACAGTACATAAGCTTTCATCTCTTAGAGAAACTCCAGGTCCACTCTTGCTTCAGGTCTGAAAAAATCCACGTGTTTCTGTAAATCCTTCCACTGTGAGAAGACAACTCAACACTGCGGGTCTGAAAGAATGGTAAGTTGTAAAGAACTCGCGTTGTAACCTGTATTGATGACTGACGTATTCTAAAAATGATAACAGCATAAAAAGCACATGTATGTATTTCAATCTCATTGTAAGCTTCTGTGCAGCAGCAGGCAGCGTATCAGACTCTTCAGGTCAAGGTTTCTCAGCCCTGGTCCCGGAGGCCCGCTGTCCTGCACATTTAGTGCTTTTCCTGCTTTTACACTCCCATGAGCTAACTAGTTGGGTCAGGTGTGCTGGGAGCAGAGAAACACTGTTTTAGTAGCCCAGATGTGTTCAATATGGTCCCTTAATTTCTGTGAGGGCATAGAAACGCCCACCAGTGTCGAGCAGAGATCTGGTGCGAAAGAAACCGGCAGAAATCTTTTACTGACACTGAAAAAAATAATAACTTTTATTTAATCGCTGTTTTTGACTGGAAGTTCAATAAATAAAAGGATGGTCTATGACTTTCGCACAGTGCTGCATTTGTAATATTTACATGTACATTAGTCGTTAGCAGAGTGACTTACAAACAGGGGCAGAGCGAGGAGTGGCCAGTGCCACCGTCCCGTGAAGCTTGGCCACGCCTCTGGCCGTAGAGAAATGGAGCTCAGACCCGGAGTTCCTAATATGGGCATAACAAGGACTACAGAATGACGCACGACTACAGGGGTCTACTGTTTTTGCCTGCCGCTTTTAGTTGACGTCACACGACAGCGTCAGCGCCGACTTTAAAACACTCAGGCTGCGTCCCAAACCCAAAAATACAGCACTAAAGAGAATGTAAAAAAATAGTGCACCACTATTCATCCATACTATTCAGTAGTGTAGTATGTAAAGCATAGCAGCGCGTGGTTACGTTTCACAGAGCGCGAGACTGTGAGATATGGCAAATGTAATCAAATTTACATTATGTAACGGGTTTACTCGTGAACGTGTTTTTTAGACAGTTTACATATGATCCCATGTGAAATGTAGGTGTTTTTTCTTAGTGAGTCGAAGCTTGATCTAGTTAAATAGCAGCTTGTGTTTTAAGTGAACAACAAAACACAGACTAAGTACAGTGCATTAAAAAGAAATATATCAGCATTTTAATTTATTATCAATATAAGAATATTGTATTAAAATAAATGAAAAGATATCAAATGTATATTTCACTATGAAGAAGATGCGTGTCGGAACGGCGATGCAATTTCAGCTGTTCACCACTAGATGACGACATTACAGTGAATGAGGGACGTACTGTTACCAAAGTGTACAATAGTACTTCAACACTACTACTACTACTAACAACAACAACAATAATAATAATAATGTGCAACAAATTATTCTGTATTACACAGAGTCACACGAAAAGTGTTTTGGTTTAAATTTATTGAACAGAGAAAATGTGGTATAAGCATAACTGAGGTACATACTCAGGTTTGAAGTACATACTCAGGTTTATAGTTAAAAAACACACAAATTGGTTTCACACATATCTCTATTTCTCCAATTTTTTCTTTGGTGTAAATTGCACCACATGGGTGTAGTTAATCTTTGCAATAATTTCAGGTAAGAAAACAAACAAACAAAACAACAAATAGAATATATATTTGTAATATATTGCCCCTGTCTCACATTTAGCACCTGGGGTGGACTGAAATGTGGACAGTCCTCATGGCTAGGTGTGTATTTTCAGTGATGGTTGTGTAAAAAGCCCTCTTGTCAGTGGAGGGCAAACCAACGAGGGAGCAAGGTGTGACACCCACCGACCACTAAACAGCAAAGGACCTCTACAACATGCCTCTGCTTCTTGTTCCTTCTCCAAACCGCCTGCCTGAGCTCCCTGATAAACAAATGAGGTGAGGTATTGAAGCAGCAAGCATCCATGTTTGTCTTATAGACCTTGCAAAAGAGCAATGCATAGGAAAAACATAACAGCAACAGCTGGAAAGAGAACAGACAAATGAACAGCTGGAAAGAAGCATTTATACTAGCTACATGATGCACATGCCAGCAGACCTGCTTCATTTTCAAACCCTAACAGGCTAAGAAACAAAAACTAGGATACAAAAATAATTTGGATGTAGCAGCACACGTAAAGTGGAATGTAGGTAGACAATGCAATTTGTGTACGACTGGACAAAGAGTAGCTCTTTTTTTTTTTTCTTTTAGCAGCATAAGGATAAACGTTCAGATAGACTAATAAAAAATAAAATAACAATAAAAAAAAGAAAGGCAATGCAAATTTGATATAGCCTCAAAAGAAGAATGTTAGCCCATGCACAATGCAATATTCTGACATAGACTGAACATAAGATCTACACTTCCGTTCAAAAGTTTAGAATCAACGTTTTCAAAAAGTTTGGTTGTGCATAAGTGTATAAAATAAGTCTAATATGTTAGTCCAGTACAAATCCACAGATTTCAAATAATTAGCCGGACCCTAGGTAGCTGTAAATAAGAATCCAGAACAGAGCTGTAGATGATTCAACAATGACTGAGAAAGCTGGAAACAATAGAAAATAAAGTTATAATAAAACAAAAGTGGAGATCAACTCTCAAGACAGATAACTGAATATCAATAGATCATTACAGTATATGATTTATCATTGAACAATGTCTCATTAGACTGAATTCTTGAAATATTGAAAAAAAAAATCTAAATTAGCTTTTGTTGTAATATTTCAATCCACAATGTATAAGTTTTTATTGTACAAAAAATGACAAAAGAGGTTAACAAGGCAAGTGATTCCAAACTTTTGAACAGTGTATTTTGGAGTATATCAGCAATATATTCCATGTTCATGGGAGGATAGTCTGCATCATTCTTGAAATTACAAATTAGGACACATGTTGCTTGCATAATGCATTTGAAGCGCTACAGCTAGTTCCAGGTAAATTAGAAACTTTTACACAATAATTTTTCACTGCTTAAAGGCCATTACTGAAGACTCATGGTTGCAGCGGTGTGCTGATACTGCTCAGCCTTTACAAAACTTTGCCAAAGATCTCTTAAAATAGAAGACACTGCAACCTTACAATTGGAACTGCTTTTGTTTGCTGTGAAGCAGGAAGAGTAAAGTTCAAGTATATAATGTCAAAATCTTGACAATAATATGCTGATATGATGACAATTAAAAAAAAAAAAAAACACACACACACACACACAAACAAAAGACTAATAGCTAAATTGGACAAAGTCCTATCTAAACTTGCATGGCGCAAATCCTTGCCAAAAGATTTCAGCACAACTTTCCAGTAGCTACGACTGAGAAGCCGCTGTCTAATTCTGAACCTCTTTCAGCTTCTTTTGGTTTCTGCTTACCAAGAAAACTTGCAAGTATACCTAACATGATGGGAAACCAGCCCCAAAAATAACTTAAAAAAAAAAAGATATAAATGAACTAATTGGAAAAAATAGTCTCTAAATATTCCTCCTGCGCACCATAATAGTCATGGCATAACTGGAACTGAGTTTTAAAAGTGCATTCACGTTTGTTTTTCTATGAGGATATCTTTAAAGGGGGAAGTCCACTGAATTTTTTCCAAGATTTCTGCATAATTAAATGGTTATGTGGTAAACAAAGTTATTCTGAGTGGTTCTGAAATGTAGAGAAATTTATCGAGTCATAATTGTTCACAGTGGTCGGGATAGGAACCAGATGTCTGAAGATTTTAATGCTTCTAAAAGCTACTTCACAAAGTTATTACATAAAATAATTATAAATATGCTCTCTGATGCCAAAGATCTTGTTTTGTGACAGTTTTTAGAAAAAAAAGTTTGCATAAAACATTTTAAAAATCCAATCATGGTAGATGTCTATGTAGGTTGTTGAATAGTCCCAAAAATAGTCCCCAAAGGAAAATACATTTCTCAGATTGACCACTATTTTACTCTCACCAACATTACATATTAAAACTCAGAGGTTATGTGTAGGTTTGGATAGTAAATGAAATGGCTATATTTGCATTAGACATCACAAACCCTGGTTCCTATCACCACTGCTGTAAAGAAATCTGAGTTGGTGAGTCTCTCTACAATGAACCATTTCACACCATCCAATCGGAATTACATCTCAAACATTGTGTTAATGCAGCAATTTTGATAAATCTGTGGAATTCTCCTTTAAACTAATATAAGGTAAAGTTCATTAGTCCAGCACACACTGAATCTCGGAGGGCTCTCACACACCAATCCTGAAGGGTCCCGTTTACTGTCCCTGCTCTAACCCAGAGCATTAATCAATAATCAGCTGATAATTAACTTAACCCCTTACCCCATGGTGGCTCCTTTTAAACGTCAACACTGCTATAGGTTAGTTACACAACAACAGCACTAATGATTAATTATTGAAAACCCACCTTCGACACCACTGTTTCTTATTCCAACCTGATCTCACATTCATAGACCTGCCTTTTTCCTCACTTTTTCATTCATCCACTTCCTCTCCTCCTGCTCTACGTTACCAAAGCTCTCTCTACTTACAGGAGCCCTACAGAAGATCAATCCTGATCCAAACTCCAATCCTCTGTCCCTGTCCTCTCACATCTAGAGAACCGTTCAAGTAAATAATTCTCAATTCCACTTAAATGCTGACAGAAATCAGCCTAGTAACAGCAAAGTTAAGCCTTAAGGATTTCTGCAAAAAGGCAAAACTAGCACTTATCTAGCAAAGAACAGCTAACTAGTTGTTCTCTCACAGCCTGTTCTTGTTCACCATTACAGAAGCACATACCTCTCTACACTGTCCTGTTTTCATAGAACATCTCAGAGAGTCACTGCCACTGGGTTTAATCTAAAGACTAATCTGAGTGACAGCATGAATTCAAGCAGATTTACAGCTTTACTGTTTACTCAACTGCAGCCAGAATGAACAGCATGCATTTTTTCAGAAAGCTTTGTAAATAGTCACAAATAAATCACTGTGACCCTAGTAAGTGTGATACTTCACATAACATAAATGGATTATATAATAATAATAATAATAATAATAATAAAGGACTTTTATACCAGGACAATTTTCTGTGTTATATATAAATACTCACGTAATATAAATACATATGAATTTATATTCATCTCCTGGTGGCAATTTTATGTAAATTTCAAGTATACCGGCGTATGCAAGCCAAAGGCATCATTTATTTCACCTTTGTTTGTAAAAAAAAAAAAAAAAATGCGATGCCTGAAATATATCTTTCAGTTCTTGTAGTTCTACACTGTTATTTGATACTTGACATCTATGCCTTTTTTACAGGCTATAATACATTGTAGTTTTTTAATTGAATTAAATAAGATGATTAAAATATATTTTAGCTTGCATTTACAGATTGAGGAATTCTGGCAGGCATAGGGTGGAAGTGACATCATAAGTTGATGTCACGCACATCTGTGGGTGTGCAGGACTGGCTCTGAGACTCTGCCTCCTTGCTGGTGACTCCACCCTCCACGTGTTTATGCTGCTGACTCTCTCGGAGGCTGCTGGCCAGCAACTGCTCAATCTTCTCCTGACACGACTTCAGACAGTCCTACAATAAAGACATGAACGGAAAAAAAGGTAAACAACACTGTTACACACACACACACACACACAAACACACACACAGTCCTAACATAGTCTTAAATGACCCAAGATGAACATTCACTAGGGCTGGAAAATAATTTTAATAATTCAAATACTGAAGTCCAGAAGGACAACAGGCCGCACCAGCCAAGCACGTTCAAATGAGCCTGTAGCTCTAAAGTCTTTCACTCCACTCTCCACTCGTTTGGCTCTGACCAAGCTCAACTCGACCTTCCCTCACTGCTGCTAAGGCCAGGCAATATAATACAATTTATTGTTATCATACTTAAACACTGACCAACTGCATTCAACCATTTCATTGCAAAACAAACATAATTAGTCCTGTTTAACTAGATTTATCACAGTAAAATATTGAAATGTTGTATAAAAATCACTGTATTCACAGTATTTGACAGTATGTTTCAAAAATAAATAACTCATCAACCAGAAAAACAAAATGTCATGACATATCTTGTAACATGAATATTACTGTAAAAGTATTGCGTTATTTTTTTACGATATCGCCCACCCCATCATAAACAGTTTGTAAGTTTATAACAAGCTTTTCTCAATTCTGTTTCTCTCTCAATTCACTATAGGTAAATCTCTGTGTGGGAGGTCTGGTGAAATAATCCACCAGTGGGGCCCCTGCGCTTTCCCCCACCCTTCTCCCTCTCTCTAGCATTCTTGCGCTCAGACTGTAGTATTACTGTGCTTGCTTTGATGGCTGGGTCATGTCTGCATTCCCATAACAATAAAAAAAAACAACGGCTTCAGCTTGTTGTTGGTTCTTGGTTGCTATCGGCGACCGTTCAGCTCTCAGCATGGTGGTTCTTTCCAAAGCTAAAGGTGGAAAAATGTCCTATTTCTTCTTAAAGGAACACAACATGGAAAAGATGAAGACGGAGAGGGTGCATGTGTGTGCGTGTATGTGTGTGTGCAAACACTCTCCCCCTGGCTGTGCAGCTTAACATTCTAGTATGCGTGTGTTCTGGTTGAGGGTGGTGAGCCATAAGCCATAGTCATGAGAAAAGAAGGCCTATGTCCCACCACAAAAATGCAACTCGGAGCACACATTCTCTCTCTCACACACACACACACACACACTTCTCTTAAAAACTAACAAAATATGCAGGCACACACACTAAGATGCAATTTCCACAATTCTACACACAGCATCAGACACACAAGGCCACATACACAAACACACACACACATTTATAGCAGCCGAATGCAGCCACAGCCAAACCATAGAGGTTCTCTTCATGAAGCGTAAATAGCTTCAATATGCAACTAGTGGAAACACCAACATTCTCCAAAACACACTAACATCAGAGTTGTTTTTCACAGCGATCCAAATATTATGAAGTTTTCTGTTGTGACAAGACTTATATGCTGCAAGGAACTGGCATTTGCTTTTTTTCTGGTTAGTAGTTTTAGACCAACAGGATAAACTGAGCAAGGCCAGACCTCAATAAACTTATCTAAAATGGAGACTGCTCAGAATAATATACCAAGAAGTACATGTATACTGGCCCATACTTGCACTACTTCTGAACAATACATTTTCAAATGTACACCTCTGAGATGCTAAATTTTTGTTTGCGCTACGTATTTTTAGTCTGCTAACATCAGTGTACCCATTTCCCTGTTCATGTTATTATATGTAAAAATTAACAATTATATTAATCAGCTGAAGCCTTCCTTCCTCGTGGTTCACTGAATATTCATGCATTAACTTTTAGGAACTAGACCCATTGTGCCATGGATGATGCTCCATTCAAAACATTTATTCTCTGAGATCTCCCTCTGACTGTGATTGGTCCTAATCACCGCCTCGTGTGTTCTGATACTTCCACCTGAAGCAAAGCTGAAATATTTACAGAATTCTTTTTAAGTCTACTTACAAGAGCATATTTGGGGGGGGTTGTTTAGTTCTTTAATCATTACTGTAAACCGTGTTTTAATCAGTGTGCAAAAAAACAGCAAAATAACCTCCAGTCAAGGTCAAATAAAACTTCAGTTCAGTTCAATTTATTTATTAATCATATGTAGGTTAACGTAGGGTCAACAGTACCATGAAACGTGTTGGATGAGAAAAACAGGTCAGCTCAGCACAGCAATATATGAATAATTAAATTAACTAATAAAATGTAAGAGAAAATTTTACATAAAGGTGGAATGAAATATAAATAGAATAGAGTCTTACACTATTAACGTATATGAAACTTCTGTGTCTGCAAATTTGCAAACATGTGAAGGTATTATGCGCAGACATTCGTATGGGTGTCTGTCTACACACTTGCTGTGTAATGTCAATGTGTGTACTATGGAATGTGTTGCATTTTACAAAAAAGAAAAAGAAGAAACCTAGGAACTGCAATCTGTTCTCAATCCCAGGAAAAGCTCACACTGCATGGTAGTAAGAAGAGAATGGACAGAAGCAGCCAAATGTTGGTTGTGATAAAGAACATATTTTTATCACATGATACTTAATGATTAATGTTTATTATTTAGTGACGTCACAACCTCTGTGCTACCGGATATATTTATCGGATATATTTCCACTTTCATTACATACTTCATATACTTTCACAATCAGCATAGGCTTGAAGCACAGCAAAGCGGATTTGCACATGTAGCTGGTATGACTATCCATAAACACCATGTCTCCATCTTTACATAAATGCACTAAA
Organism: Piaractus mesopotamicus; assembly: GCA_023558415.1. NCBI lineage: Eukaryota > Metazoa > Chordata > Actinopteri > Characiformes > Serrasalmidae > Piaractus > Piaractus mesopotamicus. Next base: position 17,976 of record JAILXH010199230.1, on the reverse strand, counting down.
ATGCATTGTTGGTATATAAATAAACATTGAAAAGGCACATGTTAGCAGGGACAGTGTGACACACTCACCACTTCAATGTGGGTAATTTTGGCCAGCAGCTCGGTCAGACTGGTCCCCCAGACGCCGCTCTGCATCCGGTCCAACTGGAGTCCGCAGGCTGCCGCACCAACACTCCCTGTGGCTATCATGGAGGGAGGAAACATTGCGAAGCTGTGATCTGAGGAGGGGAGATGGAGAAAGGACCGCAGAGAGCATAAGACAGACCACAAGAACATCTTTCACCTGCAAAGCAACAAGCTCCCTGCAGACACTAATAGCAACCAGGCTGTGTGTGAGGGAGGAGGGAAGGAAAGAGCTTAAGGGGAGCTAGATTTTTTTCCAGCACTTCTCACATCTGGTCTGAATTCGGTCCAAGCGCCGAGAACTTCAACCTGATTTTCACACACTCTCAGACTCTGGGCGGGAGTTGTGTTTCGATGCTCGCTGCTTTCCCTCGGCGCGAGCCACAGCTGCGATTAGAAAAACAGAGAACGAAGCCTTCGTCCTCCTTCCTCCTCCTCCGCCCTGTCGCATTCTTGGAAGGTTTTGGAGCTTCCAGGAACGACTCCCCTTAGCCCATCATCTGCCCAGGGCTCACAGACGGGAACGTTTAAAAGGACAAGTTGGCTGATCGCTTTCCCTCCACAGAAGCTAAACCCTAAGTCCTTACTGTAAACCCCTTACTCAAATACTATCTGATGGCCTAATCACTTACTTTATCCCCTTAACCATAACCCTCACCACAGGAATATTCAGTTATTATTCAGTAACTACTATAAATTGTTCATTAACCACTATCAAACAAATATTTATATAGTATACAGTTCCGAGAGTGAGGAACTGAATTGCACAATCACACACAGGCCCTAAGGGATTAAGGGGTTAATTTTTGCTCAAATGACCTATCCATGCTCTGCCCACAAATGTGTTCCTTCGTATCAGACAGAACCTCAAGCATCCATGACTTTGTACTTTATGGAGACTTTATGTGGCTCACTTTTCCAGTGGGATCTACTGGTCCCTCTATTTGTCTCTTTAACACTTGACTCAATAGCTTGACTTTATTGATGTAGCTGAAGGCAACATACTCTAATGCTTTCTGTTTTTGCTGTCAGTTAACAACAGGCAAGTAAAACATGAAAAATGTTGACAAATTCCTTATAGCAACTAAAGCTGCTCTACATAGCTTGTGGTGTGGCTTATGGTGTTTCTTTAGCTAGTTAGCAGTTGACAACGCTGGACTATCTGCTTAATGTTCACCCCTAAAACCTTTCATTAGATCACAAAAAAAACCTACACTTGATCTTAGTTGTGCGCAACAATTTCTCACTGGGCTGAATGGAATTTTTTCTTATGTTGTGTAAAGCTTCTCCAACCTAGCAAAAGTTGCTGTGAAAGAACATATTTGTGCGCAGAGCATCTGGACAGGTCAATTCAACTTTATTGTCTGTAGTGTTTCTCTTTACTACTATGGCTGTGCAGAAGTCCATGTCCAGACCCCTACAGAGCAAAAAAAATGCATGAGAAGGCAAGAAGCAGAAAACCTGAAAGCTATAAATTGAAAAAACTACAAAAATGAAATCCATCCATAAGACATCTAATACCTGGATATCTTACCTTAGCTGTGGTGAGATACAAACAAAAAGCTTTTGTAAGCCGAAATCAAACTAGAAATCAAACTATGAAAACCCCATTCTCCTCTTTACAAATCTGCACTGCATCAGCCTGCCTATAGTCTAAAGAGGAAATGACAGTATGCTGCCCTGGAAGACTTTCATTAGCGGCTTTCCCGGCTGGAGCGGCTGTGTTTCTTTTTTCAGACGCAGTGGAGGATGCGACGGACAGGCTTGGATAAACACACAGGGAGTAGACCAGCTGTGCAGTGGGCCGCCTCTCATGCCATGAGAACTACATATCCAAACACGAAAAGAAAACCCCAAACATTTACATTTACTCCCAAAACCAGCGGCGGGCTCTTTGCTGTGGCCACCTCACGCTCGGATTATGGGCCTTATGAATAGACACAGTGCTGCAGAAACACACCCAAAAGAGGAAAATATTCCCATCAAAGCAGAAATAAGATAAGAGAACGGCAGAGGACTA
>JAILXH010199226.1:8743-24768 GCA_023558415.1 Piaractus mesopotamicus | reverse complement strand
AGGACTTGGTACTTTTAAAGCAAAGTATTTGTAATGATCCATAATGAATTTACTTCCAATATCTTTTATTAATAAAGCAAATGGAAGTGATGTGGCAAGTGAACTGGAAGGCTCTCATGCACTGCTTGTTTGGAGCACAGGAGACGCTGCTGCCACTCATCTGTGATAACATGCAGTTATGGTGACACCATATCCAGTGGTAACAGATGTCCACGCAGCATGTTACAGCCATCCTACCCATTTTCTTTAGTGATTTTATAACTTCGACTTTGGTCTCGTTGTGGGGGCGGGGTGGGGGGTGGGGTCGCTGAGTCAGTAAAATATCTTCGAGACGGGTCGCCGTATCTCGGCTCCAAAGTGTGCAAGACAGTGCAAAAGCCCTGTTTCGCAACAACTGAGAATTGCTGTGCAGGCTGCAGGTCACCTAGCAACAATGCCTTATTCGCATTTATAAGCAATGTAGTTGGTTTCCTGGTACGTTAAATCTGCAACGAGAGACTGTCAAACACTAAAAAGTTGTGAGGCTGAAGTCGCTTCTCTTTAGAATTTTCTCGTTCCACCTTAAATGGTGCCGCATTTACATTTGGCACATCAGTCAGAATTTAAGGTGGAATTGGAAAATTCAGCAAAAAGCTGGAGAATGAAAAGCGACTTCAGTCTCGTAAAACAGTCAAACGTTTTTAGAGACTGATAACTTTTCCTCAAAAGATGTTCTGGAAATGGGAGGGAAGCGGCTGTAGCTAAAGCTTAAAGCAGAGCAAAGTAAATCTGTGCTCTCATTGCATTTTTGCACTCACTGCTCTCATTTGTATTTTTTAACCTATACTAGGACATTAACACATACTGAGACATACTGACATGCTTAAAGCAGAGCGAAGTAAATCTGCGCTCTGTTTATATTGTTTAGCCTAAACTAGGACATTAAACATACTGAACATACTGGACATCTTAAAGCAGAGCGAAGTAAATCTGCGCTCTCGTTTATATTGTTTAGCCTAACTTATACTGACACATACTGGACATTTAGTTGCGGCTCCCAAGGTGGTTTGATTTTTGTTGAAAGGACAAAATGGCTCTTCTTATCATTTGGGTTGTGACTCCTGACCTGACCTGGCTTTTAATGCAAAGGGAGCCGGTCGGATTTCTCGCTCATCCAGTGGTGTTTTTGTTATGTGCCGCCACAGATTGTCCGGGCGCTGCACTTCCAAGTTCCGCCTTTTACATTCTGTCAACATTACGTTATAAATTAAATATTTAGAAAATCGATTTTGACATTTGTGAATCGATTAAGAATCGTCCACGTCCGCATCGCGATGCATCTAAGAATCGATTTTTTCCTGCACCCCTAATATTCACATACATTCACCTACTTAGCCCTGCCCATTCACACTGAAGTTATAAGGAGTTTTTCAACCCCAACTGCTTTTTGAATGACGCATAATACAGAACGGCTAATCAGAAATGAAGTTATTTACATATGTCAGCTTTAAAGACACAGTGACAACAAAAGCCTGTTTAATTCTAAGGTGTAAAGACAGCAGAAAAAATGTTCATGTACAAATTAATTATGATGTTTTGCTACAGAAAAGTTCATAAATGTTATAAGTGGGCCTCATAGAAAAAACACAAAAAGTAAGATATGGGCCTTTTAATGTACTTTAACAATTAGCGGAAACTAAATTGAAATTGGAAATCAAAATATAAGACTAAATAAAACAAATGAAAAACTAACAATTCTGGTCCAGATATAATCAAGACAAGATTTACTTTCAAATGATCTATAGCCTGTACTTTCATGTTTCACTTCTTCAAGGTCCACTTATAAATTGCCTTTAAGACAGATAAGATAAATGAGCTCTGTTCTGATTGGCTGCCTGTATGGCAACTCTTTAAAAAAAAGCAATCAGAGCTGAAACACTCACTAGAAATTCAATATGAACTGGCAGGGATAAACGAATAGGTGGATATATATAAATTTGTTGTTTCTTGTGACATCACAGAAACAATGAATTAAAAAGAGGCTGTTACTCCAGCTTAGTTTCTATATACGGACAGAACATACTGGAGAGTAAACAGCACAAACAGTACAGTACTTCAAATTCTTTTCTTTTCAGAAAGCTAAGGAAATTTGGTTTTACAGGATATGGGCCCTTTAACTGATTTCTTCTGAGACTAGACCAATGTTTTATGCCAATCAAGGGAAAATGACTTCAGGGCTTACCTCAAAGTTCTCACTGACTTCCTGCATCATTTTCAATTTGGTCTCATCCTCTAAAATTTGCATCAGAAAGTGCAGTCAGGGCAGAAGCAGTACATTTCATAACATTGTTACAGACAAACAGAGGCATTCAAATTTTATCAGTTTTCCTTTCACCAACCAAACATACAGGCACATACAACCAGAAAAACACAGTCACACCCCACAGTTTGGGCTAAAGCACATCTCTCTCATCACAAACCTTTGGAACTACAATCTCAGCAAGAACTACACTTAATGTCCAAAAGTCTGCACACACATGCTCATGTAACATTTTTTCTGAAATCAACTGTATTAATAGGGAGCTGGTCCCACTTTGCTGTAGTAACAGCTTCTACATTTCTAGGAAGGCTTTACACTAGATGTTGGAGCATTACTGTGAGGAACTGATTACGTTCAGACAGGACAGCCTTAGTGAGGTCAGGTACTGATGTTGGGAGATTAGTTTTGGAATATGCACAACAGTTCAGTTCAACAACATAAACATGATTGGTTGAGAAGCATTCTATTACAAATACCAGCATATTTTTTTGTACCGCTTGCTAAGACTCGACACATTTTACACTGCAGCTAACATTACTAATTCTCAACTTCAGGACATGCATAACAGAAAGTGGACATACTTAATAACTACCATAAGATTTTATTTGATCTGCAGCCAGTTTGGTTAAATTCTAATGTAGAGTGTGACAGCAGGCTTACATCAAATTCTGAACCTGTCTTTGCCCCTAAGTAAACATTGTGGTCAGGTGTGAAATGCTTTACAGACCGTCTGGAACAAAACAACATTCAGGTTAATCTGGCAAATATTGAAAAAGCTGAGCTGAACGTGAGACTGTGAAATTTTAGATCCGTAACACAAAAGGCTGGTACTTTTTGGGCAGAAGGAATTGCCAATGTTAAAGCAACGTTTGAGGCTTATTTGCTTAAGTCTCTCCTTTATTTTGTAGAATTCCTGTATTAAAGCGATAGTACACTTAATGTGTATGAGCATCATCGTGAATAACATCACAGCTCTGAAGCTCTACGGCATTCGCCTTCGTCTTGACAACGCAGCCAAATAATCAGCGAGAACATTCCCTCCCGTGTCCTACTGCTTCATTATAAATGCTACTCCAACTCATCTCAAAGGTAGTGGATGGTGCTCTATCACTCTAGAGAATGCAGTTCCACTGCTGGGGGCTTTAATTTCTTGGCATTGGGAATGGTTACCTTAGGCTCATGTGTGGCTGCTCCAGAGCAGCCCATTTTTGACAATAATTTTTTATGGCGATTATTCAAGTTATGTACACGTAATTGAACACCGATGCTCTCAAAGTAGTTCAACTGACTAATTAAAGGGTGGGTCTGGATACTGCTGGGCATAAAGTGTATCTAGTCACGGTGCAAGAACTTTTTAGTCACTGGACGACTGACATGTTTGCCTACTCACGAGTGTTGTTGTCTGTGAGGGCAGCCACAAACTGCAGGTACTTCTTCATAAGGGTGGTCTGATCCACCACGGTGGGGCTGGGCGTGGGCACAAAGGCCATGGTGGCGGCCGGGACAGACAGGTTTGCGCTGAAGCAGAGGCAGACCAGAGCCTGCGCAGTATTTAGTTAGAACTCATGCCGCCTGCAGGACAATCAGACGAAAACATAAGGTCCCGATTAGTCACTCACAACTTCAAACCAATGCTACATGCAAATGTGATAAACAACTGCAGTACGACTGTGCATCATCTGGTTATCGAGCACTTTTGCACTATAATTTCTAATAAATCATGAGTTACAATGATTTTGTAAAAAAGAAGTGCATCATATACAAATTACACCTAGCTATCCACAAAGTGAAACTTCCACAAGCATCAGTATAAGCGGTGAACTATCAGCATACAGCAAAGTAAGCTGCGTCGAAAACAGCACAGAAACACTAGGTTAGGTTGTTAGCCACCACACTGCAGTCTACTAGACTAACGTGAACGTTATTTTTCCCTGAATGATAACCACATGATAAACCTTCTATTCAAGTTCCATTTCGCAACATACACATACCGTTCACGAACGAAACCACCAAATTATCAGCCTATGCACTCTGAACAACTTTATCTGCAGTTTTCCAGCGAAGCCGGCGCGCCAAATTGCAGGCTATGCTATGCTAAGATAGGCTAAGCTAACTTGAACGCCTACTGCAGTCAGACGCGTGTAGATGACATCACTGCGGTTAAAAACAAAATGAGCCTGTACGGTGAAACAAAAGCCAGCGTATCCTGATTTAAAATGTTTCGGCGTAGACAAGATACAACACGCCTGTGCCCGCCGTTGTCTTAAATCCCACACCTGAGATTTTAAGCTCCATTCAGTAACCAGGCTAACGTGCTGCTTAGCCAGCCGTTCTCATTTCCCCATCAATGTGGTTAAAACTCTATTTTAGGCCTTACCTAACAGTAACAAACACAAGTTACCGACTCACACGCATAAAACCTGAGAAACATAGCTAATTACAAGATTTCCCATGACAGGAATAAAATAACCAAATCGCATAAAGAGACTCACAGCAGATGGAAAAAAGGGAAGGAGTTTTAATACTGCTTCCGCTCACTCCGACTCAAACACGGCGGAGGGATTTAAAAAACGCCGCGCTTAGGTTAGTCATCAATTAGTAGAGTGAATTTTGTTGTTTTAAAAACGAATTAACACCTGGTCGTATTCAATAGTCCCGACAGTTAACATTATATAGGAGCCGAAAGTGCACCCCTCTGTATTTTGTCATTTTCAACATCGCAATATAGTCCTGGGCGGAAGTATACTCTCACAATATTAGTAGTCAGAAGACCATCGAAAATGAAGGTCTTTCATTTCTATTGTGTTTTTACTGCTAAAGCGGTTTTGTTCTGCTGTACCCAGAATATAAAACTGTTTTGCAACACCTGAACGCCTATACCTTTGAAAACACTAAATATCTTTGCAAATAAAATTTAAAAATTGAAAATGCACAAAATGAATGAATGCTATTTAAACGTCTGGGCTTTCAGCACGTTATTTATACTTTTCAATTATTACATATAATAATTGTATAAAACAGCATCATGTACCTAGAAGTTTCAGTTGGTTTTGGCTTTATATAATAAACATGCACGCAAATAGCTCGGCGTACTCAACGCAGATGCAAGTACATTAAAGTACACTTGGGGTCGCTAACACGTTGCGTGTTGAGACAGTGCATAAAACAAGACAGCGACAGAGCGAGCAACACGAATTCTAGGCCTATAACAACCTTATTTTATTGGAAAATATGTTTTGTGGATGTTGTGCTGAGGGTGGAGGCACCAAGCACGGTTAAAGTTATTAAATAATGGAAGCTTAAATTTGAATTAGAGAGGAGAAGTGTCTACTTGTTGCATTTATCGTGTGTTAAGCTATTTATAGTTACAGATGTGTGACAAAGCAAATGAAAAACCTGAATAACTGAGTGGAGAAACGCAGTAAGTGATGCCTCCAGATAGAGGTACTGTATGATACAATTTTACAATTAACACCCTACCATGCTCTGTGGTATGTATAAAAATGCCGAGCTGGCCCAGTTGACCTGAATTCTGGATCAAGATGGCATGAGGAAAAGATTTAAGTGACTTTGAAAGAGGATTTGTTATTGGGGCACGAATCGCAGGAGCTTCAGTTACAAAGACTGCTCAACTAGCTGGTGTTTCAATAGTAATTAAAGTTATATCTGCATAGAACTATGGGAAAAACAGTCCACATCTACAAAGAGGAGGATATTAGGTGAGTAGGGTTGCAGCACACAAACATCTCATTACAAAGACAAACACATATTTGAGATCTCTACAGAGATGTAGAAAATGTGTGAAATGGTCAAATGAGTCATCCTTCACCATGGTTTCCTCAAGTGGGTGAGTGCATGAGTGGTGTAAACCAAGAGGACAGTACAGGCCTGAATGCTGTACCCCTACAGTAATGGGGTCTGGTGGCTTTGTTGTTTGGCTCTCTTATGATGTGGGATACGTTTTGCTGGTATGGTTTGGATCCACTTGTTCTTTTTAGGGAAGGGTCACTCCAAATCAATACAAACTTGTTACCTGATACTAACTGATCACCTTTATTCTATGATGAAACATTTCTGTACTGACATTCTGTCTCAAGAGTAACAGTGCCGCTATGGCCTTCGCAGGCAGCAGATCTCAACACTAGAGGAGATTCAAAACACCAGTTGGTGGAATTAGAGGAGGGCAATATGGCATAAATGTGATATCACAATACTTGTATATGTCAAGATATTTATTTTTCCGGACATGTTGGATCAGACAAAGTAGTGTTACATTTAATATATACTATTAAATGTTTGAATTCAGTGACGTGTTGCAGTAAATCCAATAAAACAGGACTAAATATTCTTGTTTTGTAATCAAACATGCAGGGAAGAGATTTTAAGTACTGCCAATATCCATAATACACTCTGAAAAGCACATTGTGATGGAATTTATCACAATAATGATAAATCTTGTCATATTGCCCAGCCCTAGAGGGTGAGAATGGCATTCCATTCATCCAGGACAGTTCCAGACAAAAGTCTGGAGTCTGTGCCGAGGCATTGAAACGTTAAGCATATTTATTTGCGTGCATGAGGCTGACAGCCTGCTCTACAGCAGCTGTGTACAGCTACCACAGAAGAAACTAATATTATTAATGAAAAATGTTTGTGGAAAAAGGAAACAATGCCTATGAGTTGCTTTTCCTCCTGTATCTCTGGTTAATGATGTCAGACAAGCCATTTGCCACCTTTGCCATCTGACTGAGCACAATCACAGTAACCCTGCTGGAGCACAATAAATGATCCAGATGGTGAAAAGGTTGCATTATCATTTCAATGGCCTCACTGTTGAGCTGTGGGAACATAAAAGAGGAGATGACATCCTGTCCCCCACCGAATGAAACTTCAAAAAAGTTTAATATGACAGATTCATATAAACCAGGAGAGCTTCGCTGTGCAGATAAAATGTGGCCTGTTTGTGGTTACTTACTTGTGGTTACAATCTCTCATTGACCACTGGCCCTCAACTTTGACTCCTTGTGAAACAAAATCAGAATGTCACAGGAAATTGGATTTGTGCTTTAAAGACTGTTTCCAAATGGAAATGTTGTTCATGAAATCTTTATGGCCCCCACAGTACCTCTATATGATAGTTCCATGTACTTCAAGTAGATGTAAAGACATAATGTCCTACTAAAATGTAGTTCAAGGAAAATGGCATTTAATATTCGTATATTCTTAAATGAATGAGGACTTTAGATAACTTAAAAATCTGTCTACTAAAGCACCATAGCAATCTTGTTTCCATTTTGGATTTATGAGCTGTAGCTCAGTAAATTAAATCTTCATTTAATTTATGCTCAATTCAGTTCCGCATCGTTGGGTGAGGTGCTGACACAGATCAGTAGATAAACCTTTAAATGTCTGTAGCTCTTAGTAATATGTTACAAAACACCTTTTTCACAGAACACGGTCCATTCCCCTCGTGGTCAGGGAGGGTTATGAGTTCACAGCATGAACATATCTGATCTCTGAAACGTTCATTCACTCAGTGATGCAGTGCGTGATGGAACAAATAATGCTTACAAATGTCTCATAACATATGTTCTTATGCAACATCAATGATAAAACCTGAGTGGAAACTGGCTGGATGGTCATTGTGGTTGCAGCCTCAGCCCATCAGAGAGCTTCTAATGAAAAGCCTTGAGAGGTCTATTCAAAAGCTTTTAGTCAGTATCCTAATGTACGAGATAATGAAACTGCTCTTTTCACCAGTAACATTTTTTTCAGTGAACTTTTAATAATTCCAACTTCATTGACTCATTTCTAAACAGCAACAGTTTTTCTTTATACAGTTTTCTCCTTACCCCAAGTGGAGTTGAGCAGCCAAGACATGTCTGGTGTTTGAGGTTTCCTTCTTTAATTTTGCTAATGTAGCTAACAAGTGAAAGCCGATTGCTGCCAGTTTAGCATTGTGAAAACTGCTTGTCTTAATGATCACACACTTGCCTTAAAATGTATGACATACTGTTATATGTAAAAATTAACAAAAATACAGATAAAATGCGGGCTTCCATATAACTGACACTACTGTACTTCTTTTTAGCTAGGTAATGTGTTTTAGTTCATTTTTTTATGGAAAAAAGTGTCAGTGTCAGAAGCCGCATAATCAAGTCTATTTGAGATTACTTAAAGAGGAACTCCACCAATTTAAAAAAAAATCTACATAATTAACTGGTGGAGATGTAAACAAAGACATTCAGAGTGGTTTGATGTGAAAGGCTGGAGAAACTTCTAGAGAAACTTGCTGAGTTAGAATTCTTCACAGTGGTGATAGGAACCAGACATCTTAAGAGTTTAAGGCCTCTGAAATCTCCCTCACAGAAAGTTATTACATGAAGTGGTTAGATATGTGCTGCCTGATGTCTGACATGTTGTTATATGATAGTTTTGTGATAAAGGCTTGGTTTAAAATGCATATTATTCTCTTTATTTTTAATCTATTTATGGTGGAGGGGTACATGCAAGGCATTGTGAGGCAAAATAGTCCCCAAAGAAAATCTATTTTTTTAGATTTATGGCTATTTTACCATTAGCACCATTGCCTATATGAAGACATGTGTAGGTTCACTGTGTACTATCCACTGCTTTTGGATAGTGAATAAAATGGTTATATTTGTGTTGTAGCCATCATGACCCCTGGTTCCTACCAATACCACTGTAAAGAAATCAGTCTGTAAGTTACAGCTCAAGAAATTGAAAAATTGATGTAATTCCCCTTTAACTTCTGAAAGTAGTTTGAGGCAAGTGTGTTGTAATTTATACATGCAGTTTGCAAGATGCTAATTATTGGCTATAAGCCTTCATTACTTGCTGGCTACAATAGCCATCAGTTGACTCTCTTTCTCACTCAGAACCAGCTCCAGTATTCCAACCAGTCTGGCTTCAAATCGATGCACTCTACAGAAACTGCCCTTGTAGCAGTAATGGAAAAGCTCCACACAGCAATATTAGTCAAACTGTCATCAGTCATGATTCTCAACCTCTTTTGACAAAATCAACCACAAGATCCATCTGTCCATCCTTCACACTGTTCGAATTACTGGCTCTGCATGGAAGTGCTTTAAGTCCTACATGCCGGGCCACTCTTCTCAGTCAACATAGGGGATATACATGTGTGTTCTGGTGTATGTACACTGGCATAATATGGCTGCCACTTTGCATTGGTCTAATTTGGTTTTTTGTATACTGTTTTGTATTGTGTGTGTGTATGTTTTGATGTTTCTGTGCTGGCTGTCCAGTTCCACCATTATGGCCAAGATAGCAGCACAGAGTGACTTTCTCCTGCTGTTCAGAGGTTTCTCAGGCTAGCCACCAGCACAATGCTACTGCCGCAACTACAAGGCCTACCAGGATGACAGGGACCTTGACCTTGTCCCAGAAGATTCAATGTTGGGTTCTCTTCTTTTGTCTTTTTACACTTGGTTTCTTTGTGATGTAATATACTGTCATGGCTTTTCTAAGTTGCTTTTTAAGATGATGAGAGTGTCTACTGTTCGAACAGCTAGTAAAAGGTCGTTCCACCACCTGGGAGCAAGGACTAAGAAGAGTCTTGATACTTGTCTTCCATCATCTTAAAGGATAACAGGTCAAGCTGAGCTGTGCTTGAAAGTTGAAGGGCTCCAAGTATGAAACATGTTTTGACCATTGCTATCAGGTAAAGAGGGATGGCTCCATTTTTGGTTTTGCAGACAAGCATCAGGGTTTTACATCTCGTGCAGTCAGCTACACAGCACAGCAGTGAAGTGACCTGAGTGAACTTTAAAGATTAAAGACAGGTTTTGCTTCTGCACTCCATATCATTTGCAAGGATTTGATAGGAAGAACATCCAGGGGCTTTGGGTGCAGGGCTGGCATTTATGATGGGATGTCACAATAACATGTCAAGATACAATTGGAAATTGGAGTGTCAGAAGGTGGGAAGGAAATGATAAGTTGAGTCAGCATAATAAAGACCCATCTCTTCACGCTACGGTTTTCATGAAAAGCATTTAAATAAACAATAATTTTGCACTAATTTAAATTCATTTCACAATATGTTGTCAGTGACAACAACTTACATTACAACTATTACACTGCATATGTGAAACACCTGAAACTGAGACAGTTCCATGTTTCTGGAACACTCATGGTCTTAGTGGATTGATCAGGGCTGGGTTTCCAGAAAGTATCTTAACACAAAGATTTCCAAATGGTAGAGTGCACATCACAATGAACACTCTCTCTACCTGTTAAGATGATCTTAACACTAGAGGCCAATTAGTGCTTCTTGTCAAATCTATGCCGTAGGTACAGTGTAGGTACCGCATAGCTGCATAACCTTCGCCGTAGTCTGACATGCGCCTCACCAGAAATGTAACAAAATGCCACAGCAATGCAGACCTAAATAACTGTGACTGGTCTGCTTGGTAGCATCACAGTTCCTCATACGCAACTCCAGCTTCTCCTTCTCTGCCATTTTTAAATTCAGTTGAGAGTTGGATCAGAGATTAACCAACTAACTGGCTCTCTGCTATCACAGGTATAGATGATGAAAACTTGTAACAATGAGAGCAAAGTCAACTGTTTGATAATTAGCAGAAAGCCAAAAACAAACCTGTTCTATAGTGTTTTAAGCTGTAGCCTATTAGGCTAAGCTAACGTGAGTATAGGCTTGGTTCCAGCTAACTGATGCTTGAAAAACATCGGTTTAGACGATAAAACTCATGTCTGAGAGCACAAATTTTCATGTGTCATAGAATTGGTGTTATTGCAGAGTGATGCAGACACCCCAGTGCACGTGTATAAACGCCTACTATGGCCTAGGCCACTTGCATGGGCTATGGCGTAGACTCTGCATTGATTCAATGTAGAAGCAGATGCTTTTAGGAACCTTGGCCCAGATAGTTAGACCTGAAGGGATGTTAAAGTTACGTTGTTATGACTGTATTTATATTAATCTTTATGTCATGACTTATGGCTAATTCTAAAAGACAAGAAGTTCCAAAAAGGGTTGTTTTCACAGATGACATAGAAAAAACACATTTGGTTCAATCGTTCTTTAAATATAGAAAACTCAATTCAGTCGAAAGAACCAAAAGTGGTATTTCTAACCGAAACCATAAGTATTTATTTTGAAATAAATTATAAATGATGACTGCTGCTTTGGCCACAAACTGAGGACTGAACTTGACATTAGGCCACAGTGCAAATGTAAGTGGACAAAGGTTTTCCTCTGACAATGGGATTAGAGGCTTGACCTGTCAAAAAGTACTTTCATTGGCACCCTCGGGCTGCTGACATCCTGTGTTACTTAAGACTGTGTGGGCTTTATAGAGGAATTGTTCACATTCGCTTGAAGGTTGATAATCATGTTTGGAGATGCATTTTAGCAATGAACTATAGCGGTTTGAATAGTTTTAAATCTATGCTGACATCATACATCCTCAGTTAATTATAAGTAATCCATCAGTCGATTACACGGAACAAAGGGATGCACTGAATTTACTTCATTCACATGTGTACACCATTCCCACACTAATGAATCACGTTCACTTTTTTCAGTGTAGATTGTTAGCTCTTACATATGTAATGTCTTTTTAACTGTAAGATATATAATATTTTTATTAATCGACATTGTGTCACAATGTATGTTTATACAGTCAGGTCCATACATACTTTGTCATCAACAAAGTTATTATTTTAGTTGTCTACCACAGCATGTTGGAGTTAATTATTCATTAAATAATGAATAAGAGCTCAAAGTGCAGACTTTCAGCTTTGAGGCAAAATACATCTAAATCAGGTGAACAGTGTAGGAATTACAACCATTTTCACACATAGCCTCCCATTATTAGGACAGTTGGACAGTTGGCTGTTATGAATGAATGGCCAGGTGTGTGTTATTGCTTCATTAATTCATGTATAAAAACAGATAAAAGGTCTATAAAGTCCAGAGAGCTATCACTGCCAGTGAATCAAGCCATCAATAAGCTGAAATATCAAAACAACCCTTTAGAGAGAGAGCAAAACCATTAGATGTGGCTAAATCAACTGTTTCATACATTTTTAAAAAGAAAGAACACACAGGTGAGCTTAGAAACACCAAAAAGCCCAGAGGACCACGCAAAACAACTGTGGTAGATGACAGAAGAAATGTTTCTCTTATAAAGAAAAACCCTTCACAACAGTTGGCCAGATCAAGAACACATTCCCTCACCTAGGTCTATACAGAGTGTTTACCACATGTAAAGCCCTGGTAAGCCTCAAAACAGAAAGACCAGATTAGAACAACATCTTATAAACATATGTGACAAAGATCATCTTGTACCAGAGTGATGGGAAGAGAACAGTATGGAGAAAGGAAGGAACTGCTCACAATCCAAAACCTGGCACTTCTTCTGTCAAGTAGTGTTATGCCATGGGATGTATTCTGAAGTGTATAGGGCTATGTTATCTGCACTCATTCAGCCAAGTGCTTTATAGCACAGATGGACAATGATCCTAACTATACTTCGAAAGCAACTCAAGACGTTTTTAAGGCAATGAAGCAGAATGTTCTGTAATGGTCAAGTCAATCACCTAACCTCAATTCAATCAACTATGAATTTCATTTGCTGAAGGCAAAACTGAAGGTAAAACACCCCAGAAACCTAAGATAGCTTCAGTAAAGGCTTGGCAGAGCGTTACCAGGGAAGAAACCCAGCGTCTGGTGATGTCTATGGCTTCCAGACTTCAGGCAAGGATTTGCAACCAAGTATTAAAAATGACAGTTTAATTTATGATTATGTACGTATATCTAATTACTTTTGAGCCCCTAAAAATGAGGGCTATGTACGGACATGGAGTTGTAATTCTTACAGCATTCACCCAGTTTGGATGTAAAGACCTTAAATTAATGATCTGCCCTTTGATGTTATATTCATTATTTATTTTCAATATACTGTATACAGCTCAAATAACAATAACATTATTGACATCCAAATATTTATGGACCTGATTGTATATGACTGAATGTTGCCTTTGCAACAGTATTTACCTAGACTATTAGGCCACGGTGAAAAAGCACATATTTGTCGCCAAACAACCAAAGACTTTAATACCTTTTGAGTCCATGCTGATATCATACACCCCTAGTCACAGCTCCTCTGACTGTCTGAAGTGTCCTGATGCTGGGTTGAAAGGTGTCACTGTTCTGATGGCCTCAGCAGTGTACTGCTGCCTTATGGACTGCGTTTGGCATCGCCTTTCACTGCAGTGGCCCCTGCAGCCTGCCAAGCTGTGATCACTATAATGTTACACCACTGTCACTGTGCAAAGTTTTCACAAAATAGTTGCTGTTGCATTTTACTTTTGCTATGTAACTGTTACCAAAGGTTTTTCTAAAACTAAAAACAACAATCTGTCTGCAAAAGAGAGTGCCTCCAAAATGAGAACGTCAGGATGATCACTTTACAGGATCAGATCAGAGGATCGGATCTGGATCAGAGGATCAGATCTGCACACTGTAAACCCAAAATATTATAAGTTTATTGAATGAAGAAACTTTCAAATACGTTTAATAATTATACAAAATATAGATGATGTTTAACAATTTCTTCCTTATGAGTTGGTGAAACTGGCAACTTTTGATTTAGTAAGTACTATCTGCAGTAAAAAGAAAAAGATCTGTCCATGATTGGTTTGCAAACACCTGAATGACATAAGTCATATTACCAGTCTGACATCATGTTTGTCAATGCATAGCCAGGTGGAAGACAGAGTTTCCCAGTATTCTTAGCAGTTTTTTTAGTTTCTGATTATTTGGCTCTAATTATTTAATCAGTATTCTTTAAATAAAGTTCATTTTATAGTATGTTATTTTACTAAAGGTTATATCTGGATACATTTTACAGGTATCTATTATTTTACTCATGATAGTGTTTTATGTTCAAACTTAAGAGTTCAGCCTGTATTGCATCATAAACAATTGTAAACAATTGGTCGTGGCCAACTCAGATTTCTACATGTCTACAACACAATTATAGCCATTTTAGTTATAAGATAAAACCACCAGTGCATGTGTACTGTTTGTGAAATAGTGTAAAATAGTAAATTATTGGTAAATTCAAAAAACAAAAAGTTTTCTTCAGAAACTATTTTGCATCACAAGACCCTGAATGCACCTCTTAGCCATGAATAGTAAGAAAAAAAATAGGCCAAGGCCTTCTCAAAACTTTAATAGAACGATGTCTCAGACACCAGGCAGCATATTGACCTTCTGTGAGGTAGCTTTTAGTGGTGTTAAACTTTTCAGTTATCTGGTTCCTGTTACCACCACTGTGAACAATTCTGATATGGCAAGTTTCTGTAGAATGGGGTGTTTCACTCTGAATAACTTTGTTTACATGTTAACTATTTAATTATGCAAACATTTTTTTTTTTAAAACTTGCTGGAAGGTCCCTTTAAATACTTTGAGTAAGCAGTTGTATGTCCATTCATGACATGTTCTTTGAGTTCCATTTAAGGTAATCAGTTGCCACAAAATATTAAAATGGTAAGCTACTGGTTGTGGTGTGCGCCCGCCCCCCAGGCCCCGATCGCGGCTGCGAGAGCCTGCCGGAAGGCGCTGCCCGAACATCGAGCGGCGACTAACCCCGGCGAGGACGGCGGGGAGAGAGCCGCGAGTGGGTGGGGGACGGAGCGCAAAACCCGAGCTCTGCCGAGAGATGCGAGCGACGGCGGGAGGAGGAGGACTACGATGCCGGCAACAA
Source organism: Piaractus mesopotamicus (assembly GCA_023558415.1). Classification (NCBI taxonomy): domain Eukaryota; kingdom Metazoa; phylum Chordata; class Actinopteri; order Characiformes; family Serrasalmidae; genus Piaractus; species Piaractus mesopotamicus. The sequence goes on along the minus strand of JAILXH010199226.1, from coordinate 9,692 downwards.
GAGGCACGAGGACAAGGAGCGAGTCCCGAGCTTCTTCCCATTACGCAGCGAGGCCGCTTCACCACACCTCACGTTCGACTCGGGCGGCCGAGGTGCGAGCTGGGGTCGGTGACGAGGAGGCGGAGCAGCGAACTCTCGTTCCCTCACGGCTGGGGCGCTGATCAGCATCAGCTGGCTCTCATTAAGGGCAGCGTGAGCTGCAACACTGAATCCTGCCTCCAGCGTCTTCCTTGTGCCCGGGGTAGCGCATAACGGGCTGCATTCGTGTTTGAGTTTTATACATCTTTGTTTTTGAGTTGTAGTCACTGTAAAGGTTGTATTATGTTGGCTTAATTACACTGAATGATATGAATAAGTATTTTGAGTTGTGACATTGGATATAGGTGTGTCGCCTTTCAGGAACAAGATCAAGATTAACTTTATTGTCATCCCAGCTACTGTATATAGAAGTATACAGTGCAATAAAGCAGCATTTTTCAGGGCCTCAGTGCAGCATACCTGGTCTGTGTTCACAGGACCATGCAGGACGAGTCACCAGGACTATGTTCAATTCAATTAAACAAGACAGTGCTGTACAATACTGACTCCGTCTTGGTTGTGGAGGCCACCTGCATTGCATATTCCAACACACCTAACTCAGCTCATCAGCTTAATAAATAACCCAGTCTGAGTCAGATGGGCTGCATTAGAGCAGTATTTTTGAGAATTTTCCAATAATCACACTTTTACGTCTGCTGTTCTAAGTTGTTCTATTTTCCAGTCAGTCCTCAAAGTCCTTAGCTCCTTACATTTAGCTTATTATTTCATTAATATTCCACTTCTCAGTGATTTACAGTGTACTTTGTTACTGTATTTGGGTATAGTAAGATTTGCCCTTAACCCAGTTATAGAAATTACTTTTGCTCTATTACATTTCCGAGAGAAAGACCAGACTTTTTTTTCCATAACA
>JAILXH010199128.1:4152-18532 GCA_023558415.1 Piaractus mesopotamicus | reverse complement strand
AGATTTGAAGAATGGAACTTAATTTCTCCTGAAATCTTGGAGTACTGTTTCAGAAACTCCTATTGACACTTTTTTTTCCTTTGACCTTTCATTTCCTTATTCAAGTGGATTACCTTATATAATACATGAAGGATGATCTCTGACTTTTGCACAGTACTGTAGCTCACAGATAGGAATGAGCAAGGACTAAACTGAAGGAGATCCCCTTCTCTTCTCCAATGACTGTTTATGAAAATACTGATCACGCCTGTTTGCGCTCCTGTTTACTTTGCTTTGTCCTTGCTGAATGCTAATATACATGCTAATATCTACCATATGGGTGTTCCTGCAGTTCTCCCCTGTGACCTTCCTATTAAACTTCCTCTCGCCAGCCCTCGGTGTATTTTAGCCAGTCTAGCACACAGCTATCAGGCCTTGATAGTGTACATGCCGGGTCCTCAGTGTCAATGGAGCTAAGCATATGCAGAGTGAAGCTGATCGTCTATCCCCATGGCGTTCTCCATCTGAAGGTGTCTAGCTGCTTATTGATGGGCACTGGCAGGGGTTTTGCCTGACTAAGCACAGGTCTCTTTACTGAGGCTTGCAGTAGGTGGAGAAGGTCCTTCCTGATCGATGGATGCCAACCCTCTATGTCCAGCCCCCCCGTCCCTCATTCCAGACAGACACACACACACACACACACACGCACCATCCCACACCCCCCACTATTAGCCATCTTTCAAAACCTGGCTGTGGACAGCAATGCTGCCATACTGCAGGGACAAGAGCCCCACACATGATGTGCTGGCGCAATGCAGAGAGGGGATATAACTGCAACATCTTCTGTCCAGCTGCGGCCACACACAGACAGGTAAAGAGTTTAATCTCCTTATACCTGAGCCATTATTTTCACCTGAGAAAACATGCAGCTAATTGAGGAACCACTGTGATCATAGACTTTTAATTCATCAAAAGTTTTCTGACCAGTTTGAAGTTAAAAGACCACTCACTAAGCCTGCATGATTCTTTCCTTGGGCCTGGACAGGCACTGATATTAATGGAATTGCCTTGATAACAATGCAACAACAAAGTGGGTTCATTTGCCAATGTGACTCTAACGTTAAACTAAAATCTAGTGATTTTAAATGAGAACAAATTGAAAACTGGTCATTCAAGTGCATGTGGACCTTCTGAGTTATAAATCGTATGGTAAGCGTATATGTACTAATGCATTTAAAGAAAATGTATGTTTTTTCATAGCTGGCAGTGCAGTCACATATTCAAGAAATCTGAAATTTGTAAATATTGTAAATTAAACAGATTCTTTAAAATAGGCACTCTTTGCCTTAACCGAATGCATCACGTTTGAAGTTTAAGCAGAAAAGCACTCACATGTTTTGAGTCTTTTGTAGTGAGATTGGGCTTCAGACTAGAAATTGCACATTATAATTCCCTTACATTTCTTTTAACAGAAATTTATTAAGATTTACATTTCTTTTTAAAATAAAAAGATATTTGCTTATATCTGCTAATATCTGCACAAATATATGCCATAATGAAAAATCATTTATAATTAAATCACTGTAAGTGAAGGGTTTCATTTAAAAATACATTATAGATCACTTTTAGCATATACATACTTTAGGGCTTTACATATACAAATAATAGCATAACAGTGCTATGTTATGATTGACACCACCTTCATTGAAGAAATGAAAATGTACCTTCCATTATACATTATTCTCTTCAAAACATATTATATACAACACTGTTACAAATGATTATGTAGCATTTTATAAAGAAACTCCTCATACTTCAATAAATACATGATTATATAATCATTAAGTCATTGTAAGCTTTTGCATTTTAAGAAAAGACAATCACAAATTGGTTTAAACAGGTGTACTCAAGCTTTTGACCCGTAGTTTATGTTTTATTAGTGGATAAGTAGGACCAAGACAAACTATGGGAAGACATATGATAGCTAAGGTGCTGATTCTGCAACTCAGTACTCTGTGAAGTATCCTAAACAATCTATTTTAGGATGCTCAGAGTTCAGACAGGACAGATTGAGTCTGAGATTGGGGCAGTAAGATGAAGAGACCCTGAGTTTCCTTATTGATTTCTCTCCCTCCTCCCTGCCTCTCCGTGGTCAATTCCGCTTTGTTCCCAGGCAGCTCTGCTGAGGCAGAGAGAGGGGCTGTGCTTGGCTGCTGCACACTCTGCAGCCTACCTGTCCAGTAAAAAGCCCTGATACAGTATTACTAGAGGCACACAAAAACACTGCTATAGCTTTAACTCCTTAAGCTCCCCTTATCATTTACACGATGTACCTAGACTTGATACCAGAGAAAGGACACAGACTTGCATGTCATCACTGTCTTCACAAGACCTCCCAGACATGGCAATAGTCAAAGACCAGCCTTCATATATTTAATTTCAGTCAAAACAGCCATGAAGTACAATAAATTAATTTTGCAAGATATATTTTTGAGGAATATATACAATAAAATAAAATAAATGAATATAATGAAAGGGAAAGTCAAATGAAAAGAAGTGAAAACAAATAGTTTCCAAAACTACTTTCAAAAAGTTATTAACTGGTATATGGTACTCCTAACAACCGTGCAAGACCTGGTAGACCACCAAAACTGTTACCATCAGATAAACAGTACTTGATTCTAAAAATGTGCAGTAACACTTATGGATAAGATAAATGGTTAAAAATGGTTTTAAACAATGTGCTTGAGTACCAAAGGCTTTTGCGCAGTATGCACGTGTCCATTTGATTTTAATGTAAAAAAAATAAATAAACTGTCTTTGTTTCAGTGTGTATGTAAAATGTCCTGCCTGGACATCATCGTTCAAATTGTAGAATTATGCTTTTGATACACTACATTTAGCTGAAATAGCTTATCCTTTTTTTAATAGATCTCCTCGGAAGAAATGATATTCATCGCCATGTTGTATTCTAACCAGCATGTCATCTCACATGCTTTTGTGCACTGCAAGATCTCCAGTGTTGAATTAACACCTGCAGTGCTGAATGACCCCCTGCAGTGTTTATATGAGTCCCATTGGAAACAAATAGTTTAACACTGTAGGTGTTAATTCAGCGCTGGGGATTAAGCTGTGTGTGACCAGTGATTTATAACTACATGTCCCGGGTGGTCTCTGCCTGCTAGGCAGCAACTGTAGAGACTGTGTTTGTGGTTTAAAGGAGCTGTAGGCATACTTATTCTCTATTGCCCACCCTAGCCCACACGCTATCCACAGATACAGCAGTGGGGTGAATGGTTATTGTCCTTTTGACTCCTGTAATCAGGGTCTCTCAGAGGACAATGAGTTTTTCCTTTTCAATTTTGGTTCTGCTTCCTGCTTCTCATGGTTTTAAGGAGTTTTTCCTGAGGCTGTTGCCTTTGGTGGTGCTCAGGGGTCCAAACCTGGAGGCCTGTAAAGCTGCTCTGTAACAACGTTTGTTGTAAGACACACAAATAAGATAGTATAATTAGTAGTAGTATAATTGAACTTAACTGACTTCTCAGTGCTTTGCCCGCAAATGCATTCTATCATAGCATTTCTTGCCAGAACAAGCCTTACTGAACAGTGGAAACATCAGGTCTGTTGGTTAAGGAGAAAGGTCACTGGCTTGGCCATGTATATGCCTCCAACTACATCAAGAAAGTCAAGCTACTTGCTGTAAGTGATGGAAAGAGACGAATGTTTAGATCCTAATGAATACTGTTAAGCAATATAAAGACCATATAAGGTGACAGATACTTGCTGTAGGGTGAGATTACACGACGAGAAATAGTTCAAATGGACTCACCGGTGTGTGAAATGAAAAGAAACTTATCAGTCTTAGAGTGAGTTGTCTGGCCCGTTCATTTCTTGCCTCGTATTCAGCTTTGACGGATGAGTGGGTTTCTGTAGCCAAATGTGTGAGAGCAGAAAGAGAGAGTCGTGTGCTGAAATTGTGCAGGAGAAAGGGAGGGAGGGGGACTTATCCAGCTCAGTGCAGAGCTCTTGTGTGTTTTTCTGCACCTTCCCCACTCTCCTTCTCTTCTTTCTTTTCAGAGGAATGCAGAAATCTCCCCACATGAGTCCACGTCGCCTGTCAGATATCAGCCCCCAACTCCGACAGCTCAAGTCCCTTGTCGTTGATGAAGAAATAAAGGAGGAAGTCAAGTGTTCCCGGTCTGTGGAAGACATCAATAATGCGTCCATCGAGGAGCGCATCCTCAGGATCACAGGCTACTACGGGTACCAGCCGTGGAGCACAGCTAACAGAGGTGAGGCATCACCGGAACGCCTGAAGATTACACAACACACACACATTTTAAATTATACTTACTATACATACCATAGCTCATTAAATCCTAACATAACTCACTACATGTTAACATACCATAACTCATATATACTTTAACATAACTCATAATGTGAACATACCATAACTCATTATACCTTAACATAACTTATTATACTTTAACATACCATGACTCATTATACCTTAATGTAACTTATTATACTTTAAAATAACTCATATCTTAACATATCATAAGTCATCATACCTTAACACAACCATTTATGCTTTAACTTAACTCATAATATTTAAACATACCATAATTCATCATACCTTACCATAACTCATTATAACATAACATAACATAACATAACATAACATAACATAACATAACATAACAACATAACTCATTATACTTCTGCAGAACACTCATCGTACTTAAACATGCCTTAACTCATCATACTTTATCACTGAGAACCAATTAAACTTAAAGTTATGTATGGCTTTATGTACCAAAAGAGCCATAATTCCATTTTTCATCCTCTCTTTATTCTCTCCTTAGAATTAACCACACTGTTTTTGTTACTGTTTCCAAACTCTTTTATTTAAGAAAGGAAGTGAAAAATTCAGTTTTCCATGATATGGGCCCTTTAACATAACACTTCATTATTTAACCTTGAATGTAACATACACCCCTTAAAAAAAAAAAGACCAAATGGAATCGGGGTTCTTTGGAGCAAAACAGTCTATTTTGGTTGTCTAAAGAACCTTTAGGTGAATGATATCTTTAAAGAACAAAATTTGTGAATGGAGTGTCAATCTTAAGAACTGTAAAGAACTTGCACATACTGTACAGGGTCTATACTAATTAAAGATGTATTCCTAGAACTGTACATTCAAGCCAAGAATTTTAAGGATGTAACCTGTAAGCTTTTGCTGTCTTTCCCTTTTTTCACACTTTTCTTCTCTTGATGTCCCATAGTTTAAAATGTAGAGAGCTTGAACTTCTTGGAACTTTTGCTTGGTCATTGTGAAGTAGGTGGGTACACTGAGATTGGGGTGGATGATGGATGTTTCAGGTGAAGTGAGCAGTTTATGGTCACTGTAAACACATCGATCCTAGGCTGTCACTACAAATACACCTCTGCATAAATTTAAGCCACTTTGCTTTGGAGCTTCGCTCCTCAATTCAGCATCTCTCTGCTTTGGGTCTGGATTTGTGAATGCTAATGAAGCATATATAGAGGCAGAAACACACAATCAGTTGTATAACTAAAGCAGAAGGTGTCGGTGATGAAGGTTTTATATATAGACATGATAAAGTGTAATGTTTCCATTATATGATTATATGTGCACACAGTTACCTGTTGCATCTAATTACAAACCATTAATAAGCCTTTGTTCTCTGTTGGTGGTCTCAGTGCTGCTTTCTCCAGCTGAATATGTTATTACTATACCTCTGGCGTGATTCTACTGTAAATGAGAAAGTGGCAAAGGCTGCTTCTGCTGAGTCATCAGAGCTCAGGGAAGACTCCTAGTGAAGCTCAATCTCGTTCTCTTGCAGGATGTGGTATAGCGTGGATGAAGGTTGATTTGTATGCGCTCTCACGTACAACTCCACCATCTCCACTGTGCCTGTGTAGCGCAGTGTTGAGAACAGAACGAAAACTTTAATCTCTGCCGTATCGCTGTGGAGTCAGGGATGGTACAGCTTGCTGCAAAGTTAACTGCACATTCTCTGCTTTGCTTTCTGTGAACTCATTGTAGGGAGCTGTATGAATACTGAAAAAGGAGATGCACTGAATGTCCTTAATTCAAAGGTGTACATCACATGAAGAAAATACACTCATTGGCTACTTTATTAGGAACACCTGCACACTTACTCAGTTATGAAATTATCCAATACGCCATTCATGTTGCAGCTGTGCATCTCTAGAGTTTACACAGAAAACATCCAGTGAGAGGCAATTTTGTGGGCAGAAACATCCTGTTAATAAGAGAGTTTAGAGGAGAATGGCTAGACTTTTTCCAGCTGACAGGAAAGATACAGTAACTTGAATAGCCACTCTTTGCAACAGTAGTGATAAGAAACTCATCTCTGTATGCACAACACATCAATCCATGAGGCGGATGGGCTACAACAGCAGAAGGCCATATTGGGTTCCACTTCTGTCAGCCAAGTAGATACATGCTCACCCAAACTGGACTGAACTGAAAATTGGAAAAACATCACCTGGTCTCATAAATCTCGATTTCTGCTGTGACATTCAGATAGAAGGGTCAGAATTTGGCCTAACAGTCAGAATCTATGGACCGAGCCTGCATTGCGTTAACAGTTCGTGCTGGTAGTGGTGTTGTAATGGTGTAGGAAATGTTTTCTTGGAACACTTCCAGCCGCCTAATACTGATCAAACATCATCTGAATGCCACACTGCAAAAAACTAAATTCTACACTCTTAAAAAAGATGGTTATTCAGTGGTTCTTTAGTAAAGACAATGGTTCTATATACTTACGAACACTCAAAGAACCACTGGCATGCTTAAAGGGTTCATTGCATCAATAAATGGTTTTTCAGATTTATACAGCACCAAGAAAGGTTTTTTTTTATTGTTACAAGCTTGACAAAACTTTTCAAAAAGGTTCTATATAGATCCATATATAACACATTCTCCATTAATCTAAAGGGCCATTCCACAATGCACAGAACATTTAAGAATGTAAATGGTTCCTTGAGTGCTATATAGAACCACTGTCTTTACTAAAGAACCTTTTAAAGAACCAAGTGTAATTATCTCATATCGAGGCCATTTTTTTCTAATAAGTTGTCTTGCAAAGCACTGTGAATATAAAATTATTTTATTTATGTTAAAAACAGTTACCTTTAACATTCCAACTAAGAACATTTGCCTTATTTTAAGTCATTTATAGCACAAAACCAGTCACTCATCAGCTTATTATAATTATTGTGTCAATGGATTTTCAATGGATTTTCTTAATCTTACTTCATGGTTGTTAAGATGGCATTTGTTGTTATTTGACAGACTTTGAACGACAGAATTCAAAAATGACCATTTTGATTCACAGATTACTAGCATTATAGTCCTAACAAGAGGCTTGAATGAAAGAAATAAATGTACATTGAGTCTCTGTTTATTGTTATTGTGCATGGAAACTGAATCTTTGATTAATATTTCACATACTAAAATGAAAAATGATATAGTTACATATTTTATTATTAGTTAAAAATAGGTTGATGTGAAGAACTAAACATTATGGCTTATTTCAAGAAATCTTAAGTAAATTTTGCTTACACCTCTGGCTGTTTTATTTGTTTCTTTATTTGTTTGTCTGTTTGTTTGTTTTAGTTAATATAAGCATTTGCATTTTCAATATATTATCATTTATATATCATTTTCAGTATGTTTTTTTTTCTAGTTTTTGTGATTGTCTTTGTTCAGTGCCCACTTTATCTGTATTTATTGTGTCTATCCAAAGAAACACAGTTCTCAAAATAGTAACTTTACAGGTGAAGGCAGAAGAGGGGTCAAAAAGCCTTCTTAGTAATTTTAATATAAGTTAATGTAAAAAGGTTTTATTTCATGCGATTTTGGAGAATTTGTATTGGCCCAATCATCATGAAACTTTCACACAATGTAAAGGACAGCTGCTTTGCTCAAATGATGTAGGAAAATAAAAAAGCAAAAACTGAGATACAGGTTTTTCTTTGTGCCGCAACAATTTGACTTTTTCATTAAAGAGTGTCTATTGCAGTCAGCTCACCGACACTGTACAGCATTCATTTTCTGCCTGCCCTGTACGTGTAAGTTCATCCAATGTGTTGGAGCTGAAGTGATCCGATAGAAGGTCTTTGAACTGTGCCAAGAGTGACTCTATGCTCTTACACTTGTGGGGTGAATGATGGAGTGTGACGGCTCCTGTCCAGATTAAACAACGATCGATGGTGAGATGAGACTTAGTGGTCAGACAGATGAGACTTCGTGGTCAGACAGTGTCACAGAGGAAACTATGTCTCTCAGACAGAAAATAAAACAGTAGCTAAAATGGGCCCCTGTCAAAGATATCCCCGAGTCACTGCATAGAACAACTGGTGCCTTTGTGCCTCTTTGTGCGGCAGCACAACACACTAGTTTCCATTTTCAAGCTCCCACTGCCTAAAACTGCAAGATTACCAGCATCAGGGTTGTGCTGGGCAACAGTAGCTCAATGCACTGCGGAGAAATGGAAATATCTTGTGAACCATGTCAAAAGCTCTTGCTTGTTCCTTTAATTCATCCCAGGCAATATCATGGTTTGACAGTTCTTAAAATTACACCACATTAATGCTTAACTCTCTATAGTTCTCCTTGAGGCCAGAAAGAAAAGAGCAGGGAAAGAGAGGAATTAATGTGAGCCTGAAAATGAGAGGCACTTTAGTAAGAAAGACAATCATGGTCTTCGTTATAAAAAAGAAAACGTTTGCATGAGAGAAGGAGGCCATCATTTAAGATTCTGCATTAACAGCTCACTGACGGAACATACCCAGTCCTTCTACATATCCACTGAAATTTCCTCCCGAACTAGTTAGCTTGTATTTTTAAATGTGAAGCTGCCTTTCACTAACTCTCTCGTTCACTCGGTCACGTACTCACTCACTCGCTTTTTCACTCATTCACTCACTTATTCATTCATTCAATCACTCACTCGCTAACCCGCTTAATCGCTCATTTATTTACTCACTAACCCACTTATTCATTAATCCACTCATTTACTCACTCACTCACATGCTTGCTCACTCACTCACTCACTCACTCACTCATTCACTCACTTACTCACCCACTCATTCGCTCACTCACTCACTCATTCAATCTCTCACTAACCCACTCATTCATTCACTAATTCACTCATTCACTCACTTACTCACATGCTTGCTCGCTCACTCTCTCACTTACTCACTCACTCACTCATTCACTCACTTACATGGTTGCTCGCTCACTCACTCACTCACTCACTCGCTCATTCACTCACTTGCTTATTCACTCACTCACCCACTCACTCATCCATTCACTCACTCATTTATTTACACATTTGCTCATTCCCTCACTCACCCAACCCCTTCCTCACTCACTCACTTATTCACTCACTCACAGGCTCGCTTGCTTATTTACTCGCCCACCCATTCACTCCCTCACTCACTCACTCACTTATTCACTTATTCAAAACAAATGCTTTGGTTTTATGATGCTGTAACTGAAAATCACAGCACCCTCCTGGATCTTCTTGGAACGTTTCAGCTCTGCGCCTACATTATCTCTGACCTGCTGATTGCTGTGTTTGTTTAAGGGACGTACAATATCGCTAATTTTCTTTTCAGTCCGATGCCATATAATTCCATGGCTAATATCCTGCTACCAATATTGATATTGATATTTCTAAAAGCGTCCTTGTACACTTTAAAAAGGGAATTCGTTGTGATTTCTACAGTGAAAACCAGTAAAAATACGGTAAACATTTTTGAAAGCCTTTGCATTAGTGTTGAATAAATTGCCACATAGTCTGACTGTTTAGGGAAATAACTCTCCCTCAGTCTGATGTGGCTGTCGGTGCCTATGAATGTGAGAAGCAGAGGGAGAGGGTGGAAGGAAAAGTAGTTCCTACATGTTCATTTGCATAGTAATACTGCTAGTTTAATACTACTAATGTATATTCACTTTTCTGCTTAAAGAAAACGCTTAGTATAAATATAGTCTTTTTACTGTCTTCTGTTCTTGGCGAGTGGCTTTCATGCAATTCTACACTCTTTCCAAGTGTGCCTCATTGGTACCTCTGATTTTTTGTCTTTCATTTGCCTTTGTTGATGACTGGTTGACAGATTTGCCTGCATTTTCTTGGCCGCCCATTTTTTAACCCCTGCCTCTTGAAACTCATCCAGTGAAACTTCTTATCTGCATCTGACATGCAGATAGACTGCATGTTACACAACTCAGTACAGACAACTCAAGTTAGTCATCTTTATGCTTGCATATAAGGGGCTTGATTCGTAAAGCTGCTCTGTGACAATGTCAGTTGCACTGTATACTGTCGTATGCAAAGATTTGGGTGCCCCTGACATGTTTTTGTTGGTTTTCTAAGTGAAAATAAGTTAGCACATCCTCTACAGAGAACACGTAGCCTGTGCAAAAGTTGTGGCACATTTTATGTTTTATTTTTTCCAGTATGGTAATCTCACCACAGAAATAGAATTGATACTAAAATTCGCAGAAAACGCCATTTTCATGCTCGTTCCCTGCAGAGGATGTGTTCACTCATTTTTACTTAAAATATGTCATCTGTCAGAGGAGTTTAAACTTTTGCAAATGGCTGTAAGTAAAATTGAATTGAAATGAACTGATCACTCTATACTTAAACAAACAAGTTTTTCCATAGCTCCCTTTGCCAAGTTGGAAAAGCTTTACAGAACACTGGCTAAAGTCCCATTCAACCTAATGAGACATTGCACCACTCTTTGTCTAGAGTTGCTGCATGACTTTCCAGCTGGACTTTTTTGGCGTAGCTAATGAAAATATCCAGGTCGGAAACAACAACAATGAATACATACATTAGCTTGATTACATTAACATATAATGCCCGAACTCTCTTCTAACAGTATGATCTTTCACCTGCGTAGAATGTAAACGTTTTGTAATCAGTGCTGTACAATGTCTCATTACATTGAATGAGATGTTAGATTCAATGAGAATTTACCGACAATCTATAAATCTAGCAATTGCTACCCAAGAAAAAGCACATTTGCAGGCAAAGCATGGATAGGTCAATTGCACATAGTTTATTTCCTACTCAACTATAAAACTCAGAAGTGAGACATTGCTTGTAAGTTGTGTCATTCAGAGTTTTGGAATAGAACTTCAGAACTATCAGTGGTTTTATCAGATCTTGATTCACATTACTCTACAGTTTCACTATACATTGCATAATAGTGTAATCAAAGTGTGGTTTGCCTGTGTGCCCATTCATTAGTGCTTCTGCTGTGTAGTGGCCAGCTCTAGGGCTCAGGTCACATAAGTTATCTTGGTGATTGGTCCCTGGCGTCACCATGATGGAATAATGAGCGTCTCGCTCTGCTGCTTGGGGACAGTCTGTCTGCCTCGAAGCCCTTCAGCTTACTGACTGCTGCACTGACAGCTCAATCCAGCCTTGGCACACACTAGAGTGGCTGCTTAACCTCCTGTTACAGCCCTACCAGAAAAGTGTGAGTCAGGAATTTAGAGGGAAACAAACAACCATGGCAGACACAATAGTCTGTAAAATCTGATCGCTAGAGTTTACTCTGATGGTTTATGGAAAGTCATATTCTTTGCTTTTTTGAGTTCATTCAGTTTGGCTACACCAGTGACAAATGAACATGGTTTTATTAGAAAAGTCTTTTGAGTAACTTGATTAGTCAGGTTTAATAATGACATTTATAGTTGTTAAATGTTTTCAGTGAGCACATAGAGATATTCTCTGCCAGCACTGCATTTAAATTTGCTTCAATGCGTTAATATTAAATCCTGTAGCAGATGGTGCAGGTAGGGATATTATACTGTCTCACTTGAAGTATAAGCTGTAAGCTATAAGCTCTCCAAGGTAAATTAGCAAAGGGTACTTCCTCACTTTTAGCTCAGGAAGGATAGACATGACAATGTACACTGTGTTGTCATTTTTGTTATATACACATACCCTGTACCTACATTCTTTGGCCATTTTAGCAAAAACAACTACCATAGTGGCACATTTTGAAGGTATCCAGTTACTGACTGTAGGCCATCTGTTCCTGTTTGTTTGTTAGGCCTCCTTTAGCCTGTTCATCAATTTAAAGCGACCACCACCGGACAACCACCGAGCTCCTATGATTTGGTGGACCATTCTCAGCAAAACAGAGGCACTAACATGGTACAAGTGTATTGGTGAGAGTAGTGTTGCTGAATGTTTTAAACACTGTGTACACTTACTGGCCACCAGTCTTATTAGTCTGCCTTGTAGGTGTACGGTTAGAGACTATAGCTTTTCCATGTGTGGTTTGCGTAAGCATCTTCTAGTCCTCTGACCACAGAAACTAACCACAGAAATTGATACTTTTGGCCAGCAGACTGTTCTCAACCCAGCAGTGACAATGAGGTGTAAAAAAAACCCTATATGTAGTGTATACATTCCTAGTAGTGTAACCAGGGTTTATATTGATGAATGCTATCTTCACAATGTATTTTTTGAGGTTTAACCCTGTATTTTTTTCATTTAAATTTATGGCATTTGGCATACATTCTTATCCAGAGTGGCTTACAATTTAATCATCTTACACAGGTAGGCAAAGGTAGCATTAGGAGTCTTGCCCAAGGACTATTGGAATAGTGTAGGGTGCTTGCCTGTATTAATATGCATGCTTTGTATACTTGCTGATGAGAAGACACAGCAAGTAGGTCAAAGAGAGAACATTTTCTCAGTTAATGGATTAAAATATTTCATTTACGATTAATTCAGCAGGCATGTTTGTTGGTAAAAGAAGTTAAATTAAATTATGATTCAATTTGCTGAACAAAAAAAAAAACTCTTATTACTATCGCATGATGCAGTAGACTACTGTGAATGTTACCCATTGTATGTTCTTGAACAGCCTAAAATGAATCTTTGTCATCAAAAATATATTAGTTGACTTGTGTAATTATATTCAAGTATATAACACTGGACCCTCTAAGTTCAATTTTGTCTCTCTTGTAAGAGCTGCTTTTGTCCAGGATAACCCTCCCTGCAATTTGAACCCTGAGCTTAACACACATAACCATGTCACTACCATATTAGTACATCTGCTGTACTAAAAATGGTCCACAACCCAAATAATATTTAGTCTGCAGTGGTCCTATGGTGGTCTCTTTCCATTGATGGACAAGAGTCCTGCTGATGAATGCATAGCAACAGATTGTACACCTTCAATGTCGGAAGAAAACCTGTCTGTAGGTCTGTAATTCTCCCATGCCCTATGTTGTAGCTATGTTTGTTTGTTTTTTTTGTTTGTTTTTTTTTTGTTTTTTTGTCACATCTTGTAGGTCCCATGTGTGTGGGGGTCGGGGCTGGAATGGGGGTGTTGTTCTTTAAATGGAAAAATAATAAAAAATGAATCGCAAAAAAAAAAAGGTTATAGTCAATGAAACCAGACTTTTTTTCAAGTATTTTTGGGTCGTTTCTTTTGGTCCATTCTTCATGAAATGTACACACAATGTAAAAGCCAACAGGCATTTTCAAATTACGTCAAAAACTGAAAAACGACAAAAACGGAGATATAAGATTTTCCTCCGACAGCAGTGATATGGTAGGTGTACTTGACAAAATGGCCAATGAGTGTCGGTACAAGGTATAGTACTGTGCAAAAGTCAGAGAACACCCTTCATTTATTTAATTTTCAGTCAAGATGGCCAATAAGTATGAAGTTTTTCATTCAGGAAAAGAAAAATCAGAAAACATACCTAATAAACTAGTAGCGCAGTGTATAGCAGTTTTGCTATAGCTAAACACTCCTTTCACTGTATGTTGTGTCTGTGTTTGCAGCAATGGAGCAATCAAGCAGAGAGAAGGTGGAAGTGAAGGCTGATGGCCATGCTGGAGTGGGCGTGGTGAAGTCAGAGGGCATGAGCAGTAGGCAGAGAATGTGCTGCTGTTTGCGTGTAACTGCAGTCCACATGCGGCGGGCGCTCTGGGGGGTCATTACTGTTCTCTGCATCTGCTCGTCCTGGTCGGGCTCCACCCAGCTGGCCAAGCTCACAGTTAGACAGCTCAATGTTCCCTTCACACTCACCTGGTTTGCCACTTCCTGGAACTGCATCATATTCCCCCTCTACTACCTAGGCCACCTGTGCTGCAGTAAGAACCGGCAGACCCCTCGACAGCGCTTCAGGTGAGAGACCTTCCTGGAGAATCAACTTACTCAGCCTGACCTTTGGAAAGGCTGATTAAGTAGATTCTGCGGTTCTGATTACCTGAACTGTAAAGGCAGACCCTCTGACCTTTTCCTGATTTCCTTAACTGGCTCCCATGGGCCTGCCTGCAGTTCTTTGGTTCTTTCTGAC
>JAILXH010199123.1:27199-45686 GCA_023558415.1 Piaractus mesopotamicus | reverse complement strand
TATATATATATATATATATATATATATATATATATATATATATATATATATATATATATATATATATATATAAATCAAGGGTGGTCTTAAACTTTTGCACAGTACTGTAGATTCAATTTACATTCTGTATTAACAGGTTCAAGTCTGCACTTCTGACTTTTGCAGTTTGTTTCAATGTCAAGAATAAACAAAATGTGTAAAAGTTAAAAGTTATTTCTTTCCACAAAAAAAAAAAACTGTATATAACAATTATGTTGCATCAAATTCAAAATCATAATATATCATCTCCTCTCATGCTTAAAACCACAAATGGATGTGGAAGTTCAGAATCTGCACCTTAAGCAGAATGTGTTTGTTCCAATGAGCTAAGAATGAGAAATAATTAATACTGAATCACACCATGCTTCTGGTATCGCTGGCAAAAACTGTGACTTCTAAAAGTCAAGCATTTTTTAAGAATAAAAATAAAAAATAAAATAATAGTTGTCACAAAAATGTCTGTTTCCCAAAAGCTCCAGTGCTAACGTGTGATGATTTTATTTGCTGAAATTGAGCTTGTGTATCAAAGTTCATAATGTAAAATGGTATATTGCATATTACGGTCCAATCTGAAGTTGTTTTTTCTATATGTTTGCATGATAAACACCTTTACAGCTCAAACACTAGTTTTAGTTTTTGGGAAAGAGCACAGGACACAGACCGTTGCAACAAAGTAGCAAAAAAAATAAGGCAGGAGAAACTAATCCATCCAAGACACTAATTTGCATTACCTGAACTTGTGCAAAACATCATCTCCGTCATGAAAGCTATAGGATTTGAAAGACCTTCCTTAGAACGTTTGGAAATGACAGCTTTCTTGCTCTAATTTACGGCTTCAAAAATAGACTTCTATTTTAAGGTGAAATCAATAGAGAAAGGTTTCAAAGGGATGAAGAATGAAATGCTTATGAGAATGTACTAAATTTAGGACAGATTGTGAGGATATATCTGCAGCATTATCAATGGCACTGCTACCTGGGGACATGATTAGGCGTGACAGCAGGGCTGGTGGGGTTCTCGGGGTAGTCCTGGAACACACACGATGGGGAGAGAGATGAGGATGACCAGAGCAGGTTTGGGCTCAGTTTAATTTCAATTCAGCCAGCAGAAATTCTAAATATAAGTGACACAAAAACAGCACCTATACAAGCACTAGAAACAGTGGATTTTTTTTTTTCCCACTAAGCTCAAATCAATAATTTCTATCAGAAAATGGATATCCTGAATTTGCTGAATTGAAACAGAACTGACCCCAACCCTGGACCAAACTTAATGTAAAATTATACAATGTGGGGCAAATGATCCATTTATTTGTTTCAAAACAATACTGTCTTTTGTGAAATTGAATGAATAATAACATTCAAAAGGCATGAACAAGTTTAACGGACTGGGCAGTACAACATCCACTACGACACACAAGAGGCTGTATTTCAACCAGTCCCTTAAAACTTTACTTTTTCAATTTTAACATCAAAAGGTATCACAAAGATCAGTTTGTATTTTAGAACGACAAACATTAAAAACAGAAATGTCTTTATGGGTGAGAAATGCAGCTGGTAAGCAATAACGTATCCCATCCTGGAACATGGTGTTGTGCACTCACCAGTTAACAAGCTACGAACTATGTTCAGAAACCTGTTTTATAAACAGTGAATGGAAACATTTGAAAATTTCTGCATATTCCATCTCATCAGATGACCTGGGTGGCTAGTTTTGTGGACTGACATTCATAGCAGCAAGTTTGTGGACAATATATATTTTTTTAAAGTTACTTCACTTTTTAAAATTATAAAAATGTATATAGTCATATCTTAGACTCAAATACTCTTGAAAACTGGATACATCCTCTTAAAGCACATATTTTTACAGTGGCCACCTTTTTCATTTAATTACTTCTTTAAACTCTCCACCTTGTTGCAGTTAAAGCACAAAGTCATCTCTAAGTTACAAGAAGTGCTCACAGTTACAGCCAGATCATCAAACTGAGGTTTTCATCCTTATAAGTTCTCCCTCTTGAACAATTTCTGTGTCATTCTACAAGAGAGAAAAGCACCTAGTTTTTTGGCCAGCCTTAAAGTAAATTTTGTAGGGCCACAGAACGTGTGCTGTGGGGAGCACAGTGAAAGGCTTATTATAATTGGGCCTGTCACAATCATGAAATTTTAGCTGGTGATTAATTGCCATGTAAACAACATAGAATGTATAACGCATAAATCTTGCTTAACAAAACGTAAATAGCTGTTGATGCCACTATAACAATCTAATTAGCCACTGTTACGCTTCAATGAAAAAAAAAATGTGACAAGTGGACAAAGCAGTGTTATAAAGCAAAATTATTGAAGAGACAAACTTTTATTCCTGTGGATGGAGAACAAAAATGATACTTGGGTTTGACAGTGTTTGGTAGCAAAACCTATAGAATATCTTCATATGCATGACTAATTATTTGAGTATGGCTTAATTTAGGGTGAAATGTCAATTATGAATAGGCCCCAAAAACAAAATCAGCATGTGGTCCATGCAGGTGCTTCCTCTGTTGACTCATTTACATTAGACTAATTCAGATTTTATCACGAATATTTCAGGCCTTGCCCAAGAACAAAAAAACTAGTATTATACAGAACTAGAGCTGACTCCAGCATCCTAACATAGACAATCACATCACATTTGTGCAAATTAGCAAAATCCTTCCAGGTATCCTTTACAAGTATACAAGTGTCCATTTCTAAAATACGTGTACTGCATGTTGAAAATGCTGTATATGTTTTTACAGCTCAGTTTGTTGGGTCATACAGGGCCTTTGCCAGTTTCAATTATGGGTAAATTTACTGGCAACCTAACAGATTAGCACCCTAGTAATGCCTTCTGATACAAACACATAAGAGGGTCAGTCTTCATTCTTTACAACTAAAGAAATCAAATTTTTTAAATTAATTTTAAAAACTACACAAGGCCTGGACAAAAAAGCCCACTACATCTAAAATTCACAGTTGAAGATTGAGCCATGTTTTCAGTATGCAGCTTACATAATGATTAATTACGCAAAGCACTGAGAGGAGGTTATTCTTGTCAAAGGACTTTGTCCGTATGTTTTATGATGTTCTAAACATTTTCATTATGCTTTCTTAGGTAGTAAATTAAACCAATAAAAGTGTGATGGGGGAAAGAATGTTGTCTTCAGTTTATTTTACACTACACTGTGAAAATGACTTACTTACTTATTAATTACAAATAAATTAGACTATAACCTTAAGTGGGATAAGTATGCATTGCACAAGTTAAGGTAGCTCATTATACTGTGACACTGCATCTGTTAATAGTGTAATGTTGTCAAAGGCAAAAAAAATGTGGAAAGTTCTGGGAACTCTTTGTCTGCTGGTAGTTATTAATAAAGATATTAAGCAGAACATGGCCATTGTGCAAACTTACTCAGATATCTCTCCTTGATCAGACAGATCTATACCACTACACACTACTCATTTTTCTCACATTACTTTTGTAATTACACAGAAGCCAAGATGTTCATCTAGAAATAAGGTATTATTCTTCAGTCATTCAAGTGACAAAAGCCACTTCAAATCAACCACAGGACTGTTGCGACCCTGTCTGAGGAAAAAAAAAAATCTTTCAAGGCTGCCCCAGATCAGAATTTGAGCCAAAGACAATATACATGCCAGCAGCATGCAACAATAAATATAGCTATGCATCAAAATAGTCAGCAAATAGTCAAAACGCTAAAGAAAACTAAACTTTTGGATTCTGTCATGTTTACTCAGCTCCACCTACAGCATGCACAAGCATATTGTATAGAAGCAGCTCAGTTACCAGATTATCGCTTGCGCTCCGACGTGGCCGTCCCTTGCGTAGGAAGTAGCCCAATACTTTGTCCTTAAATACCTGAGAAGCAAGATTACAAAGTGGAGTTAAAATAGCATGTAAGGCACATGGCACACACAGAGCAAAGTACAAGTCAAAGCCAAACTTTCAGGTTTTAATTTACTCAATTAGGAACATGAACAGAAATCCTGTTTATAAACTTGCATCACAGACTGTTAAAATCTGCCACTGAATTGTTGCCATTCAGCTGTTATTCAGCTATGAGCCTTTGAGCTGTTTGAATCTAAAAAGTATAAAATTAATATGTTTTGTTCAAAACATGTCAACATACTAGTGGTGCCCAAAGATTTCAAAGATTAAATAAAGTATAACAAACTGCTAGAAGAAAAGCAAAAGAAGCATGTGCATTGCAAGTGTTCAGATTCTTGAACTCTATATTTGGTAGCAGTAGTTTTCTTGGTTCAGCCTTTATCAGTTTTGCACACCGACTTTCCCTCTTTGGTTCCTTGGCCAATGCGTACAGATAATCGTTTTAACACTTTCCACAAATTCAGAGTGGAATTCAGGATACTGACCAAGATGCTCATTAAACTAACTTTATTTTTCTGAAGATGATTCTGCGTAGCTTTTGCCTTGGGCTTCAAATTAGTTTTAATTAGTTTTATTAGCTTAGTTTTAAAGCCAACCTGAAATCACAATGGACATTTATTTTACCTTATTAGTTCATGTCTATGATAATGTTAAGCATGATTCCTCATACCATACTGTTTAAAAGACAAATTTGTTTCTCCTTAATCTTCTATCAAAATGAAGACTGAATGCCTGCCTATAGAACCTCTCCCTCCCACTACCTCTGCCTATCGAGTGAAAATGCTCAGCCAGCTCAGAGACCCTCCCGATTTTTTTATCCGTTTCTCCTCTGCTGTTAACAAACTTTCCACTGCACAATGTCTCCATGATCGTGCTTTAGCATAGAGAAGGTGTTGATTGAGAGAAGGTCTAGTATTTCAAAAGTCTTTTGAAGTTGCTCTTAGACTCACAGTATACAGCTTTTTCTTCATCCAGCAGTTCAGTTTGGAGGGATGTTCTGACCTAAGCATCGTTTGGGTTGAATGACATTTCTTCCATTCTTAATTATGAAATAGGCAGTGCACATGGGGATGTTGAGACTTTCATACTTTTTGAAGACTTATGCCTTACGCCTTATTGTTGAGTAATGTACAGATTTTTTTTTTTTACCTTTAATTGAAATATTATGATTGATTCAAATATCACAAAAAAAACATGAACTAAAAAAAAAACTTGGGTGGGTTCATCAGGCTCTGTTTCTCACTGTGAGAGAGAAGGTTTCATTTAAAATATGCACTGCTCTCATGTAAATTGCTAAAAACTAATCACATCCCTGGCTGATTAATCAAGATTGATTATTGTTAATTAAGTGATCTACTTTAACTGATTGAACTGTGACAGCCCAAGTCAGAAACACATTTGCAGACCACTGTAGATCAGTACAGAGAAAACAGTCACGGAGAGGCAGCATACCTCATACAAGTAGTCAAATATTTCCAGTATTGTCAGAACACTGGCTCCTATGAACAGACCCATCTGTCCACCAATGTCACCTGAAAGAAAAAAAAGAGTTATATAACTGAGCAATTGTAAAGATAAAAACACCATTTTACTATATACTGTGTAGCACATATAGGATGAGTCAAATTAGTTTTCTAGATACAGCACTGCTTGTATCCCACACACGAGGGACATTTCTCCTCATCCGTAATTTGCATGTTGTCTCACCAAGTAGTCCAGCCACTTCGTACGCTTTCTTCTGCTCAATCTTTTCATAGTTCAGAGCCTCAAAAAAGATATCAAGAACTAATATGTTGTCTCTGTAAAGAAATGAACAAACAGAGGTTGCTCAAATTGATTTCGAACACCAAAATGAAACAATGCTACATTCAGTATGTCTTTAGACTGGATTTGTTAATAGTAATGAATTGATTTTAGTAACATTGATAAATCTAAGGCGATAACACTGGTGAGTTTCCATGCAATGCAGTTGTTAAAAATTTACTCACACTGAAAAAAAGCTAACAGTGTTTACAGAGAGCCCTAGATGTTCTGCAGGAATATGAAATCTAATCTTAGATAAGTGGTAGGGCGCTTTATGTGGCAACTAAAGAGTTTTCTTGTCCACCAACTGCCTTGTTTCATACCCAATGTATTGTTCTGTTTTGTTGAACTTCTTGGCCAGGTATTTGGCAGAAGCTTTGCTGGGTATTTTCACCATTGAAAGCTCCTTGCCATATCGGGTCATGTTGCAAGGTGTCTGACACACGCAGTAATCGTTGTCTTTCTCGACGAGAAAATCTGAAAAATTTAACAACATAAATGCAGAATCATTCATTCATTCTGACCACTAATCTTGACATTTTGCATAACTACAGCAAGCCAAATTTAGAGTATTTCTTGTAATCTAAATTACAATAAAACTTTCAGTTGGATATTAGTGGCTTGACACGAGTCAACACTGCTAGCCACATGCGTTTTATTAATAATAGAAACAATTACCGTTCCCTAGTGTCACCATTATTGAAAAGCTAGCCATTTTCTCAAGGCCCACCACAAGTCTTTCATCATAATGTAACATTCCCTACCAGTAATATTCATTTGTCTTAATATTTTATCAGGTTTTAATGAAAAAATCTCTGTATGGTACCTTGAGCTTTACACAAGACTTATTAAGACTCAGCAGGTGATTATGCATAGTCTGATGATTGATGATAAACTACAGTCATTTCTTCCCACATTCTCTTACCCAAGGCAGGGTCTGCACAGTCCTTATACTGCTCTGGCGTGCACACTGTGGAGGTACCTATTATAGTATTCAAAAACAAACCACTGAATATGCTTAGTGAAAACTCATTATGTTAAAAAATCAGTACATAACCATAGTGACAACAGTCATAAAAACAAATCTGTCCTCATTTGCTGAACAACTCAAATTGTCACTCTAAAGAATGTGTTTTTATATTATATATTACATTTTATATATATATATATATATATATATATATATATATATATATATATATAAAATCATACAGTAAAATACAAAATGGCACATTTCATATGTCCGTACCTGGCATGTGAACCATCCTGCAGTTGCAGTTCTCGAGCAGATAGCGAGTTTCACAGTCAATGCGACAGGCTGTTATGCTATAAGTGGAGAAGTACTCTGAGTCCATGGGAGCGGACCTGCAGTCGCCCCACGGCGGTGGAAGATACTGAAGCTGAGACACACACATGACTTTGTCATTAATGGCACAACAGCTCTGTCCAAAAACAAGTCAGTCATGACCAGCCAAGCAAAGAAAGCAAAGATACTTAATAAGGAGACACATCACAGAATACCAACTGAAGGACAATGTACAATTAATGGAGCCAGATCTAGCCGTGTTAAAGCACGTCTGAATGAAAGAAATCACAAAGAAATGTGACAGCCAGACAAACATGCAGCAAAACAGTGCTGAACATAACCTGGAGAAAACCAGAGACCATGAAATTTGAAAGTAAGATCTTTAACTTCTAAAGAAGTTTCAAAATTTCGTAGAAATTGAGAGGTAAACAACAATTGAGACGTAAACAAAGTCATTCAGAGTGTTTCACATGGAATGGTGGATTGTAGAGAAACTTACTGACTCCATTTCTTTACAGTGGTGGTGATAGGAACCTGGGGTCATGACCTCTATAATGCAAAGAGAGCCATTCTATTTACTATCCAAAATAACCAGTGACCCTACACACTGCATTTGAGTTTTTATATTTAATGTTAATTATAGTAAAATAGTAGTAAATTTGAACAAATATATCCAATTTGGGGACCATTTTGCCTTATCCTCCCTTGCATGTATTTAAAAAAGAGCAAACCTCATCACAAACATATAATAAAACCATATCTCAAGCGTCAGACAGCATATTTCTAACCATTTTAGGTAATACCTTTCTGTGATATAGCTTTTACAGGCATTAAACTCTTAAGACGTCTGGTTTCTATCACCACCACTGCGAACAATTCTAACTTCACAGTACTGAGCATTTTACATCAAACCTTCCAAAAAAGTGAATAATGCAAAATTCAAAGAGCCCCAAGACTGGGGCAGTATGGTTGCTCAAGCTATACTGATGGCTTAACGCACTTGAAAGACAATGCTAACTGCTCAATACATTACCTACTAGCTGAACGCAACTGACTAGCAGGACTAAACCATCCACACTAGACACCTCAGACATCAGCCACTACCAACCATCATGCTGGTTTCTCCTCTACCACTCCTGAAGATTCAACCCTTTCTCTCCATGGAGGGTACCCTGACTTGTCTTCTTGTGAATTCTCCCATGTTACTTCTCTTCAGTACCCTTCACTGGCTTCCTGTAGCTGCCCACATTTATAACCCTAATGCTTGCCTACAAAGACCAAGACTGGACAAGCCATTCCCTACCTGATGGCAATGGTCAAACACTGAACTACACCTTGTGCCTCTTGATTATGAAGTACAGCTCAGCTTGACCTGCCATCCCTCAACTTTTCTGCCTGTCCAAACAGTTGAGTCCCTCTCTGGCTTCAAAAGCAGACTGAAGACCCATCTCTCTGAAAATAAACACTTATCTTGCACTGAAAAAAAAGGTAAAAAGGTTTTGCAGTGTTTGTGCATTGTGCATCAGTATATCTAGGTAGCGGCACCAACTCCTGTTTCTGGCAGTGTCATATCTCAAGGGTGTCTTTAGACCATTGCTTATTTGCACTAGCTTAAGCCCACGTTTGTTCAACAAATCACTTTTGTAAGTCGCTGTGGATTAGAACGACTGCTTAAGTAAATCTAAATGTAAATGTACACTCACTGAAGGCATGACCATGCTGTTGTGAGCTCTCAACCGCGGATCGCTATATTATCACTAGGTGACAAACAGGACAGGGTACAACACTCACAGCCGACTGTGCCACTCCAGAGCTCTCCTGCACATCTTTTTTTATTTAATGTGTGATGGACCTTTCAAAAGATTTTCTGAATTTCTGTATTTTACATGACCTCCAAACATTGTGAGCAGTACCGAAACAAAAACATTCTCGCACAAAACTGTGTGAAAATCTAAGAGTTTTTGTTCACAAACAGAAAACAATTATTCAGTTAATCACAGGTATGAAAGACAGTGAAGACAAAGCTGCTTATTTAGCTGATAACGATCAAAAAGGTGCCAATGCCACAACATAGCTGCCATGCAAAAGAGCGCATGGGAGACTTTTCATTTGATCTGCCACAAAGAACCACAGGCTGATAATCAAAAATAGAAACACTAGAGGAAATGAGAACCAGTGTGCTGCAACTGCCAAAAGAGTCATTTATCCGACAGTGTGACAAAGTTTGTTTCATGCATAATGAATATGCAGTCTGCAGTGTATTTGGTTCACAACCAGTATGCAGCTTCCTCAAAAGCATCATAGCACAAAGACCATCGTTAAATAGCAGTGCGAGTATCACTTTGACCACTCCCTCTAGTTAAGATGATCGTTACGATGCTTTTGAGCAAACTGGGTGAAGTCTGTTGCATGCAAAAACTGGTTGAAGATGTTGTCCCATACACTACCCTTTGCTCTTGTGTGGACACAAAGGTTTGGAAACCAGGGGTGACTCCGAATCCCAGCTCACTGGGGAAAGGTGGCTCGGACTGTGAATGAACCTGCACTTTAATGCCAGCCTCATAGGACGTTTCATCTGGGAGAGTGCGCAAACACAACCCTAGATTAACGCCCCCAACACTGAGTGGACTATGCGTTGGTGATTTCATGGGAACGCTGTAAAATGATATTTTGTTGACTTTTTTGCATGCAGAGGTCACAGAGCTCAAATGAATTTATACTAATCATCAAAAAGAAATCTTGCTCCTATTCTCTTCAGACACTCAAAGACATAACTGATTCCAATTCAATGATCCACAGATCCAATAATGGAAGTAAAAAAAAAAGTAAAAGTAAAAAATAATTAAAAGTATTAAAGAAACTGTTATCAAGATATGTAAGTAATAGGCTGCTTTGAGTAATTATCAATTGGCTATAATTTTGATCAAGGTTATATAAATCAAAGTGTGTTGATAATTCTAATCAGTGTTGCAACTGATTGGTATAAATTAATTGAAGAAGCTGTGTGTGATAACATCTTAACTGAAGAAATGATTTAATGTGCTAAGTCAATGAATCCTAATTTTGTCTTTACCCTCTTAAGTGGACAGTATCACTTGTGTCTCTTTTAAGCAGTGATTGATTATTCTCCCATCATTGCTTTGAACACTCAGCACTGGAATTAAATGAATTAAAAAATAAAAAAAAAACATGGTTCCCCAAATTAATATGCTGAATTTGGCCCACAAAGCAATCCTGTTTGGCCTGCTAGATGACATTCAATTTAACAGACACAAATTTTTTATACATCTGGAATCTTCCCAGACAGATGGACATTTTCATAATTTTGCCATTGTGCTGGAGTGCTAATACTTTTGAACATTCTTAATGTATTTTGTGGTGGTAAAGGGACACATCACTATATAAAATATGAGGCATTATTTTGGCCTTACTATGTTATAAACTGACTGATCACAACAACAATGCCAGCTCATTCACTAACTGAAGCCAGCAATTGTGCTGTTTCTGGCTCTGTTTTTTCAACTACGGTGAAACATGGCTCCAAACTCACTGCTCACTGGCTAATAAGCACCATTCAAATATAAAGTGGACCTCAAGCTGTAAAACATCATCAGCTCAACAAAAAACAAAAAAACCATTAGGATTTCAATAATACAGCATACCATGCAAACACTCAGATTTTTAAAATTCTTTTGCTTTGTTCTGTTTGTTTATACATTAGCAAGATACTTTGGTAACACTTTACTGAAGGGCATAAGGCTTCATAACACCTACATAAATGTCATTTCACCACAGAAAGTGACATGACAACCATATGTCAAAAAAATCTGTCCTCACATAAGAGTTTGGGTCTACTTGACATTAAAGTTGACAAAAGTAATCTTTATGACAGATGGCATCTACTGGCCTTTATGCTTATACTTGTCATGAAGGGCTTATGTAGGCATTATGTAGCTTTATAAACACCTTTTTCTTAGTGAAGTATTACTAAAGCGATGTTGGACGGTCATAAAGGGTTAATTTCTTGAGGATTTATTCTAAAAAACATGTGGGCCTTATAACATTATCTCATTATTTTCCCATGGTTCAGTTCTGAACTCAGGTTTGTCTTTGGTTTTCTCCAGATCTGTAATGATTTTAATGGAGGGAAAGTGCTGAGCACGCAGGCGAGCAGAGATAGCAGTTGAGAATGGGATGTGTTCAATAGGCTTAGCGTTAGGTACCAGTTGCTGCTGACAAGACACAAAAGTTTGAAAACCAGGGGCCACACCAAATCCCAGCTGGTCTATGAAGGGTGGCTCATCCTGGCTGTGGATCTGAACTTTGATGCCTGCTTCATACGAGGTTTCGTCTGTGGGGACAGCATGCCAGGAAGTTAAATTTACAGATCTGACAATGACTTTACAGAGGGAGGAAAGTGGTCCTACGTTCCTCTGAAATGTACTGGCTCACAGATATACTGTATAGTTGAATGCTGATGTAGCACAATACATAGTGGTACTTCACATCCTGTAAACAGCATTTGGATGAACATTTGTCATTAGAGTTGCAAGGAGCGTGAACATAAATTTAGGCAGTAATTTTGTGACATTTCGTTCTTGTGCATGGTTAACATCACAGTAAATTTTCATATTCACAAAAGATGCTGATTTATAACAGTTTCCCCCCCATATTCTTGTTCAAATGTGTGATTAAACTGAATTGGGAAAAGATGGATGTGATGGAGTAAAGATAAAGGAAACAGAGCACAGCAAATGGGAAAAAGATGACGCTTAGGTACACTCAGTCAAAATCAAAGAGGAAAGCAGTACAATGAAAGCCAGAGGTGTCTGCCTACCTTCAGATCATAGATCAGTTTAGAGGTAAGAGGATTTAGGTAAGGCTGTGAGTTATCCCATCAAAACATGTCATGGATCACTAGCTTTCATGTTTCATGCATTCTGTCTTTGAAGTTCCCATATGACTTTTAATGAGTGCACCATCAGACCAATGAAAGGCAAATTCTGATAGAATCCAAGTGTAATAGCAGACCTTCATGAATGATTAATGCACTGTAATGATTAGGTTGAAAATCCATTCATCAAAAAAGCAGAACAATAGCCATTAGCACAGAATTTAGATTGGGGCATGCTGGTAACTTGCTCATTTAGTAATTTCAGTAGCTGAAACGTACTAAATGATTAACTAAAGAAATGGCCCACTACTGACCCACTACTAAAACCACACATTCAGAGTACTGTAAATTTCCAGCACATGAGTAGATACCAATAAATAAATGTATTAAAAATGTATATATTCAGTGCAGCCTGTAAGTAATTGGATAGCACATTGGACTTTAAATAAAAAAATGGCAATGGAGTGCAGAACGCCTTCTTTAATTCAGCGGTATTTTTCAAGGCGAACTATAGTGCTACTGTGTAAAAGGCAGAGACCACCGTTCATTTATTTAACTGCGAGTCAAAACAATAAAAAAACATTTTTCAGCACTAAAAATTACATAGAAACTTCTACAGCTAAATATAATGTCAAATTTTTGAGTATTTAGTGTGTCTACACTGTTTCAAGTAAAGTTTTTCAAATAAATCTGCAGAGAGATTTTTCCCCCAAACCTTCAAAGTTAAGTCTTAGAAGCTAGTAGCATTTTGTGCTTTTCATGGTCCAAGTAATCCAAAACACATTCAATGAGGTTGAGGTCTGGACTCCGGGGTGGTCAGTCTGTTGTTCTGAGAACATCAGCAGCTTCTTTGTTTGATGTGTAGATTTTATTCTTTGTCTATTTCCGTTTCTCATTAACAGCTTTTTGACAGCTACACATCCTTTACACATCTTTCATAGCCACAGTCTTGAGTTGCCTGTCTCACTGTGGACAGGATGGACAGAAACTTCTGTGGATTCTTTCAGATCTGAAGCAAGAGTGGAGATCCAGGTCTACCAGAACCTACCAGGTCTATCAGAACGTTTCCCTTCCTCATCCATGTGGATTATCTTACATCTGATCTCAGAAATATCTCCTGAAAAATGAACTACTAGTATTTATTAGCCATAGACTGGAAATTACACTAATGCAGGGGGTCTCTGACTTTTGCATAGCAATGTATGTAGTAATCATGTTGCCATGATTAACAAGGCAATGCAAAAACTGTAACATGAACAAACAATATTGATTAAAGATTCTATTTTCAAACTTCAAAAGATATAGTTTTACTATATTAAAAGTGGGTTCCCTATGTATCTATTTGTTTCTGAGCACTGGAGATACCTCTATTGTAAATGATTCATAATGCCAGCAAGTAGCATGCATTTTCCAAAACTCAGGAAAATTTGGGTAATGACATTTTGCAATACAATAAAACGTCTGGCTGATTCTCTTGATTCTGCTGTGAAAGTATGAGAGGATATGACAGATGTGAAAACAGCCACAATGAACAATAAATGAGCTCTTAATCTACTCATCTTTTTAAAGCATCATTAACAATTCATTATAACACAAATGCACTACAACATTTAATGTCAGGCTGTTGATATGTATACTATTCAGTAAAAAAAATGTTAGAAACTATAGTGCAAGTTGCATTGCACTTACTTATAGACACTGTACTCCCTTACACAGCCTTCTGCCTCTAAAACAGCAACTGTTGTAGAGGACTCATGTGTACACACACGTGTGTGTGTGTGTGTGTGTGTGTTTACTATGTTAAATACTTACCTGTGTCTCCCCACACTGGCAGGTATTCATCTTGCTGAATATCCAGCATTATCTCCAGCCCATTGCCTGTGCCACCTTTTAATGTCGTCAGCAAAGGGTTGCCATCCAAGCCTGAGTTAAAAGTGTAGCACTTGCCATATCTTGTATAAATCTGAAGAAAGACAGAAAAAAAGGAGGTTAAACAAATACGCGTTTGTACCATAATAACCAGGTGTGATCGGTGGCTGCAGGTAAATAATATTTGGTAAAGGACAGGGAATTTGTGTATCTTAAGGGTGTGATTTTATTAGGATCGGAATTGGCCAACACTCATTCCTTTTATGTAGTTGACAGGTGTTATGTGGTTGACCGCTGTGCTGCGGTTGTGATTTTATGACATCAACAACACAAGCCAGCGACACATGTACACGTTACATTTGAATGCTTTTGCGATACTTTGCCAAACATGTTTTTGGAAATTTCACAGTACATAAAGAACTTTTGGGTTTCATATTAGAGATTTCTTTTAGCCTCAAAGGGTGAGCTTTAGGCATAGAGCAAATAAATAATGAAAAATAATAAAATAATATAAGGACTGAAGATCAGATTTGGAGTATACAGAGGCTGCCTCCAAAACTCCAAAACCACATGCTACTGTACTATATACACCACACTAATGGTGGTGTACCAATTTGACAAAGTCACTGGCTTTTACATGTTCTGTCTGTAGTCGGTCTGCGATTGGTAAGTTGGTCAAATAAACCATTGACTCAGAGAAAATAGACTCAATGGCTGATTTGAACGTTACTTTTTATGCCATCAGATCTCACATATTTCCAAATAGGCTGCAATAAAAATTCTATGCTACCTCTACCTATACATATAGCTGTCAAATGTATCTATATATGTATATATACAATTTTGAAAGAAGAAGTTGTGGAAAATTACTTACTTTAAATGTATCTTTTGGACACTGATATTGTGTCTAACGAGTTCATGCACCCACTTAACTTCAAGAATGTGTAACACTGCCATCAGCCACTCTAGTCTTCATAATGCTAAACTCAACACAGGAAGGTGAGATAACTGGTACTGAGAAGACAAAACTGTGTCATGCTTTCCTGATTCCACCAGAACACTAATGAACAGAGCAGAGCCTTCACGTCTAGTGCACTGCCCCCTCTGAGCTTTAACAAGGACCCTCTGGGCTCCTCCTCAACACTTCTTGGGCAGCTTTTAAATGACTCCCTGCCCACATGTGAAGCCAAAAAAGGGAGGCTTTTCAGACAATTTTGTTTCTGTGCATTTGAGGCACCTTTTTATTCTTTGCAAGCTTCCAATCAGGTACACATAAGTTTGTTCGTTTCCCCACTTACAACCACTGGAATAGCAAATCAGGAGCCATTTTAAAGATGTAATCTTTTGAATCTCAATTAAAATGACAGAGATGAAAGATAAGGCAATGTCCTTGTCAGCATATTTTGTGGGTGGTAATGTGTTAGGAATGCGGTGCACCATCTTGCGCTGAAAAAATCATGGCTTGCTAAAACACTGAGAAAATCAATGCTTTGGAAAACCCAAAATACACTCAATTAAATAGATGGTTGACTCTTATAACTGTACCTGCAATTTCATATGTTTAAATGCCAGAAGGGATTTTAACATTATTACAAATGCAAATAGAATAATAAGGAAGGATTTCCTAGAGGTATCACATTATTGAAGAGAGTCTGAGGGGAGTTTTGGCTGTGGGAGATTTTCAGCTCATCTGTGCACAGCATGGAGAGATGTTCAATTATTCATGTCTTTTCCACCCCAGAAATTTGTCAGGGTGCAGTTTGAATGCAGGTTGGTGTTGTTGCAAAGATATGCCTCAGGGTATCTTTTCACAGCCTTCCAAACCTGTCGCCTTTTTTTTTTTTTTAGGAAAGACATTAAAGAACAGGAAAGACTCAGGCTAGTGCCAAAAGCAGTCAGCTGTGGTGCCAAGAGCATTTCTAAGTGATTAGGACTGCTTAGGACTGCTTCAGTCAGCACAGTTAGGAAGAAAACCCTCATGGAAAGAAACCAAACAATATATAGACAGATACAGTGTAAAAAAAGCATAATTTATGGTATTAAAACTTGTAAAAAATGTCCTTTTTACTGTGAAAAAACGTGATGCACATACACATAAATGCACGTACTGTAGTGAAGTTCTTGTAAGTGCAGTTTTCCCCTCTGAACCTACACTCCAGAAGCATGTCCTCCAATTGGTGGCCCAGTCTGCTGATCATCTCTGTGGTGTTCAGCTCGTAGTGGGCAGGCGGTCTGTAGTCGGAGAAGTCCAGCAGCTGCATCATCCTCTCCCTGTGGCGACTGTGCTTAAGCATAGCCACACTCTGTTTGTTCGCCGAATGGTTAAGGTGCATGATGTCCATCCAGTAGCCGCTGTAGTAGAGGTCCGCTTTGGTGAGGCTGGACACTCGAAAGAGATTCTGGTTGCACAGTGTGATGGCTGGAAATGTCATGTTATGCGCCCAAACCATGTAGATTTTTGTCACGGCAGGGTAAGAGAGAAGATAGAGCACACGGTTCCATGACCACGTGAACAGAAGCCCCAAGCAGACGAAAATGGCTAAAAGCCAGAACAAGCGCCGAGCCCTCGATTTATCTGGGGCAAAAACATACTTCAGCCCGTGTACCTTGGTTCTAAGCACAAACGCCAAAGTGATATTCTTGGTGTTACAGGTCTCAGCTACGCTGCATTTTCTCTCAGAGTTGGTATGCAGAGCTTTAGACCCATTGTTTATGGGTTCTTCAACTGATGGTAATGTCACCATAGTTGGAGATCCCTTGCATGCACGCCAAATTTTCAAAATGTAGCATGCATGGCTATCACTTTCAATAATTGATTATGGTTTGGTGGGATAGTGGCTTGCGAATGATTTTAAAAAAAAAGCAAGCAATCAAACGCACAACAACCGTTCTCCAAGAAGAGGAAAAACTGAGAGACAGGTATTGAAATAAAAAAACAAACTCAAAACAAAAAAAGCTGCTGCACTGACAGAATGGCACAGCTTAATAACATGAAGACTTTCTCAAAGGCTTTTTATTAAGACACTTTCTAATAGTAGAACAGAAACAAATCAGTCTGTACATTACCAAGCTCAAGGTCCGACAACACTCATAAGATAGATGTACTCATGTGTAGTGGTCCATTGTATCTCTAGCAGTCCTGAGGTTCCAGAAGCAATCTGTCGGCTGAAATCAACATCTATGTGTCTCTGTTTTCTGAAGTAATCAGAGAATCCTTACTTTAATTCCTCCCCACCTGCTTGCTCCTGGAGAAAGACTGTGTGTGGCTGCAGATTCTTGTTGCTTTCCTTTTGTGTGAGGTAGCTCAACCCCTCCCTCCCTCACAGATTTTTCTGCCGATGGATTTGCAGCAGGCATAGAGATCCACATTTTTGGCTTCTTCTTGCAATGCCAACTTGAGAAATTCAGTGGTTTTGACGTTTCATCCGGACGCAAGTAGAGAGAGCAACATCCTTCCAAGAAAAAAAACCCAACATATATCCACCTGTTACCAACCCATGGCAAACGTAGCATGTGTGTTTATACACATACCTGACTCCTAATTCAAAAACTGGGTGAAAGAATCTAGAAATTCATATTTAAGAACAAGAACTGACACAAATGGGAACCAATGGAACTTACTGTTCCAGTTGTAGTTCACGTTCCATCTACTTGAGAGCCTTGCTAGAACCCCACTTACCTCAATAATAACCACAGTTAACAATTTCATTGTCTTTTTGGTCACATCATGCCCCTCTATTGATTAAAGACTAATGGACTAATTAACAACCTTGGTTACTAGTTATGGTTAACTATATAGCAATAATGATGATGATAGTAATAATAACAAAAAGATAAAATAATCTATAAAATAATGATAACATGACGAATCAATATTTTACACTGTCCTGCACTCACACAAAAATGTCAACATTTACAAAGAATCATATGTAGAATCAAGTATGGCTTAAGTTTTTCTGTGTTGAGGGTAAAATACGAGTCAAAACATTTGCTAATAATGTTAGTGCCAGCCTACTCTTTATAGAGTAATAATTCTAAAAGTATTACTCTATAAAGAGTCTGCTGAGGTGACAGCCTAGGCGATAAACTAGAATGATATGAGTCATATTCAAGAAACATAAACTAGAAACATATCCTAGTTTACATTTTGGTGCATTTACTGGTGATGTAATAAGTGTTTGGTGATTTATCTTCACCTGAAATAGTAAAAAATTTGCTACATTTTTGTCTGCTTCAGCTGTAAGAACCCTCAAGTACCGTTAGGTCTTGCTGGTACCAATAAAACTTGAACCTTCGGTACTGGATGCGGTTTTCTAGTGCCAAAGATTCCAGTACTTTAAGCAGTGGAAAATGCACTTCGAGAACAGTGATTTACTGTATTTATAAATGACATATAGCAGTCATTGTCTGCAGGATCTAACAGCCTAAATTAAGTCACTAAAAATGCAGAACAGATGGTTTTAAATAATATTCTCTTGTGTGGGCTGCCATACATTGCCAGTGTTGCACTTTCCCTGCTGTGACCAAGCAGTATCTTTCAGATGCATACACTATATCCCAGTCTGATACTTCGTGTCACAGTGAAGTGTCTCTGTGATCCTTTTTTCAGTGGTTATTTTACAGTGTATAAATATTGGAATCGTTTGGTG
>JAILXH010199123.1:12031-26813 GCA_023558415.1 Piaractus mesopotamicus | reverse complement strand
TATATATATATATATATATATATATATATATATATATATATATATATATATATGTATGTACACACACACACACACACACACACACAAATTATTTCATCATATCATTCTGAAACAAAGTTACAAGAGAAAAACTATAAAATGGTTATTAATTCCAGGAATTACCACTGCAGCCTGCAGTAGTCCTGTTTTTTTACGCTTCAACTGATTTCTATTAAAGCAGAGTATTAAAATGGTCTGATCACATATTGCTTTGAGGAACACTCCTCTTCCTCTGTATGTTCAGAATTTTTTGATCTGAGCAAACCATCTACAGTAATGAATCTATAGAAACCTGCTACTTAATGACACCTCTGCAATGCAATGAATACATCATTTTTTTGTTGTATAGAGTTATGGTGCGGACAAATTGACAAACGTCTGTAAGCGTCAGATATCTTTAAACCCCAAGCAAACATCTCTGTTTACAGACATCTTTAAGCCCCTTCAAAGAGACAGGATTTAGCCCCAATTACTGATTTCTGTCCTAAACCTGTAATCCTACAGTTTATAAATAAAAAGCTGGCAACGCTTAAAATGAAAAACTTCAGTTATGTATGCTCTTTTCAAAAGCATGGCATGATATATATTTCATGTAAAAAGCTTTATTATGGGACTAGTGACCTGGTGAATTCATGATAGAGTGCAAGAGACTACTGTATGATCTCATATGTGATATAATGTATGAATTGGCCCAGCCTCTAGCTCTGAAGCTACAATTTCTCATGGCTAGAGTTCTAATTTTAATTCAGTGAGCCTTACCACAGGCTAAATGCAATTGACTTTTTGCCTTGTGGAAAATTGATCAGCACCATCTAGTGCTGAAACGATTGCTGCTGCCAGTTCCATTCTAAAATTTAATCCAACTAGTTTCAAAGCAACTGATCAGCTATCAAAACTTACACACAAAAGAATGTGTGTTGTTGCACATTCCTCTTAATCCCCTGCCATGCCTGCGCACACACACACACACACACAGATTCAGTTCTAGTTCAACAGCACTTATGGCCTCATGAGGATCTGACAGTTCTTGATTTAGACAATCCTCTTACTCGCCAATCCCTCAATAAGGTCATCTGTTGGGGTCAATTCTATTTCAATCCAGCCACTTGAAGAGCTCAATGTCAATACAGTTCATTAACTGAAATTACATAAAACTTACCAGCAATTTCTCCACTTGCTGCTGTAATAGCCCTCTAACTCTCCCACTACATGACTAGACCACCAATTTGTGGAGAGCAAAACCTACTACACACCTCTCCTAATAAGTCAGAAGCTTTCTAGTGCATCTTTTTAAATTATTGACCATAAAGTAATGCTAGCAGAGCAAAACACGTAGAAAAGAACATACACCATTTAAGCAGACATGATATCTCAACGCTAGGGTGCCCCGTGTTGTATCTTTTAAAGGTCTTAAAGAGGGAAAAAGGGGAATTCCACCAATTTTTCAACATTTCTGCTTAACAAAATGGTTAAGATGTAAAAAGCATCATTCAGAGCAGTTTGATTTGAAATGCTCTGTTCTAGAGAAAGGTCAGAATTGCTTACAGTGATGGTGATAGGACCCAGAGGTCCAAACTGCCTCTTAACTCTACATCAGAGAAAGTTATTACATGAAATGGTCATGAATATGCTGCTTGATGAGACATATTTGACCAAAACTTTGTTTTTAAATCAGTTAATGGCAGAAAGATACATGTAGGGTATTCTAAAGCAAAACAGTCTCCAAAGAGAACTTATTTTTTCAGATTTACCACTATCTTACCTAGAAAACATTACAAATAAATACTCAGAAGATGCTTGTTGGTTTACTGGTGGTTTTGGAAGTAGCTATATCTGCTTTACTGGACATCCTGACCCCTGGTTCCTTTCACCACTACTGTGAAGAAAATCCGAGTCAGTAAGTTTCTCTACAATTAACCATTTCGCATCTAACCACTCTGAATGACTTGCTGAAATGTTCACATCTTAATCATTGAATTAAGCAGAACGTTTGAAAAGTCAGAGGAATTCCCCTTTTTAACCAAGGATGTAGCAAAATCAGTCACCAAAAATTGTTCAGTATAAACAAAAAGACAACAAAATAAAAAGATTAAATAGACATACATTGATGTGTCAATATCTAAGATTTTACAAATCAATAGTAATAAAAAATAGGGATTAAAAACGCTGTTTGTTCACTCTCCCTGCACTGCTCAGCACAGACTTGTTTAAACAGTTTGAGCAGCAGCAGAGTGAAAATATCAGCCATGTGGAGCTATTTCACAGTTTCCACAAGGATCATTAGATATGCAATTTATAATCTCTGTTCATGCCAAGTAACAAGAGGGGGTACAATGCCCGAAAACCTCTTCACTACAGGTTTGATACCACTACATCATCCTTGATACACCGAATAGAGCATAACAACAAAGACAGCAAAGAAAAGTCCCCACTAGAATGCTAATGCCATCTGTAATCAGTGAATCTGAAAAGGCAAAAAAAAACTAACAAACAGCAGTGCCAAGGTACAAAGTGTAACTAAAATAACGAAATTGGTCGTGGTGGGTCTTGATTTTCTTAGAAAATAACTAAAAAGTCTCTAGGAAACTAATAACATATCTTACTCTCCTGATTGAAAATACTATTGCCAAAAAATAACAGACCAGAAAATACACCAAGATGTACTAGCCATAAAGATTTTGATATTTTTGTAGTATGGTATGCACTTGGGGTAAAAAAAAAAACAAACAAAAAAACAAAGTGCTTCATAGAACATCATGCACAGCAGCTAGCTAAACATCTACTTTGGGTAAACTGAATGCGCAGTTAGAAAACATCAGCAAAATATGCCATTGGATGACTTGGATGTTCTGTAATTCCGCTCCAGTACGGTGTTGTAAAAATGCCCTTCTCAAAAAGCCTGACTCTGAGAGGATGAAGAAGTGAGGAAGTATGATCCCACCAGATTTAAGTCTTTTTGAAAGCTATAAGAAATGGATCACCCTCTCTGCAGTAATATTACTTAAGACATGAATAAGCACACAGAGAAATCCATCTTTCTACTTACACAAGCATAGTGCATTTTTCATTAGTTACAATGTTAACTAATTAGTATTCAGTGATTTTCTACAGAAGACAACCTTAGTAATCCACATGAGTGACCTCAAATGGTTGTGACAAATGGAGCTGTATCAGTAAACATGCCTAAAACAGCACAGAGCAATAATGTCAAGAAACTTGACTTCGCATAAAAAGCCAAAGGGATCACGAACGGATCACTTAAACTACATTCTGACGTAGTCAGAGACGATCTAGTCCACATCTAACAAAAGTGCAAATGAAATGTGTTTTCAGTATCTGCACACAATAATGTAATTAGAAGTGTGTCTGCTCAGTGCTGACTACCAGGTGAGAGGACAAACAAGGAAACTCAACATGGAGGAAATCAAGATATCCAGATCCAGTCCGGACATGAAACACATGTTAATGCAAATTATAAACAAGCTCACTGTTCTACATAATGTGAGAGGATATATGAGGTTTGTTTGATGATCTTTCTCTTGAACTGCACTTTCTGCAGAGTCATTTTAAAACCTTAAAGACATAAAGCCAGAAAGGTCCCTTGTCTTACAGCCAATTAATTACTGTCTAGATCAATATGAAAACCGCCTGTGAATTATGTTATTACTATAAGTCTCAGATGTGGCTAAAGGCACAGAGAGTGCTCAACCATTATCCCTATCCACACAGCTAATTAACCAACTGCTTGTAAAGGATGCCTTTGTCAGACTGTTCAGAGCTTTGCTTCCCATTAAGCTCATGCTAACTGAGAGAGAATATTTTCAAAGTTATGCTCGCTCTAGTTTAATACAACTGTGCTGTGATGGTTTTGGGAGACCTTGTATGTTAACTGAATACTGAATGAATACTGCACAAAACTGAGAATACTGAGAAAACCTCTCAATTTCTGCAGAATTACAGCAAAGCAAAAGGCACAAATTCCAACTTATAAATATATTTCCAAGTGAGACTATATGCATAACACCGCCTTCTATGATGCTTGTACATACAGGGTGATTCAAAAAGATTCATCTGATTTTAAAGCGCCATATTTTTACAACCGTGCGGCATCTAGGAACCAATCACACACCAATTGAAAGAGGGGGTCATCTGATTGTTTCTGACTGTCAGTGGAAGATTGCTCCCTTCAGTCTGCGAGGAGATGGCGACCCCTGAGCAGAAAGCGTTTTGCATTCTCCACTTCAATAAGAGTGAGTCCGTCGTAACTGTGCAATGTAATTTTCATCGGCAGTGAACCTCCAACAGCTCAGAGCATTCGTCGTTGGTTCCACAACACTGGATGATCTCCGAAACCGCATTGAAAGAGCCATGAGTACAGTGACACCCGACATGCTCAATCAAGTATGGGATTTGACTATTGCATTGATGATGTCCGTACAGCTGGAGGAGGTCATATTGAGCACTTGAAAAATTATATAATAAACTTTATGCTCGCTAAAACCATTTGCAATTTACTGCATTGTTCTGTAATGATTTACAAGTGAAATACATTATTTTGAAATCGGCTGAATCTTTTTGAATCACCCTGTATTTTGGGGCAATGATTCTTAGGTGAGTTGCTTCTAAATTTCACTTTAGAAATGAGCGGTTCTGACAAATGTTACTATGATTTCGATGGATGATGGAAAGATGGATTGGGGTTGCGTTGCTAGATCCAACTCAAACTCAAAATCCTACAAAAGAAAACTGACATGCATTATAACATGTTGCCACTTAAATATGGCAACAGTGGCCAAAATGTTTGTCTTATTTTATTCTCTACGCACAACCGTTTCTAAGCTAATCCTGAATCCATATAGCAAAGAGTATTCTTAAAAGAAAAACAATAACATGGAAACTTTAGCAGGACGCCAGTATTTCTGTTTTAACATCACTTCACTGTGACCCAGTAGCTCATCTATAAACTCTGTAGAATTAAGAGGCATCAGCTAAAGAGTAAATGTAGCTGTCTCCTGTCCAGCAGTCTCAGAAACCAGACCAAAAAACAATCTTGGTTGGAAAATTTGCTCTACATGGTCAAGCATAAGCACAAGCATCTGTTTACCTCAGTGGTCAACAACTATGTGCTTACAGATCCACGTTCTTGCAGATTTCAACTTCAACCTTAATTGTCCATTTAATTATTTCTTTCCGTCATCCTAGCTGAATGAGCTATATTACATTTAGGTATTCGGGAAGTGAAGCCTGCAGGAAGGTAGATCTTTAGGAGCAGGGTTGGTGACCAGTGATTTTCAACATGCTGTGTCAACAATCGACAAAAAATATTAAGACACAAGCATTTGGTTTGGTTTTAAGAGAGAAGATGTCTTGATATTTCTGACGCAGCAAGTCTTGCATCATTTATTCAGAGGTGTTCCTCTTCCTCTTGCTAATAGTGACCTCTTGTGGTCAACTTCACATAAAAGTGTTAAGAAAAACATAGCCATTCTGTCTAAAGCATCTTTAAAAAAAACAAACAAAAAAAAAACAACAAACAACGCAGCTACCTTTTATCCATAAAGAAAAGCACAATATTTTGTACCAACCATTGTAGGGCAACTTGCATGACCCATTAACTCCTGGATATTTAACACTGAAATTAAATGGGCTTTTTTTTTGCAGTGGGATAATGAGACAGCTGTATGACAGTTGTGTTATTCGAGCTGTTTGATGGGCCAGAGATCCCACACCTTCAGCCCAAACGTTTCTGCTGGTTTGGGTAGGCTAGAGTCAGCAGAAGCGAACAGCTCTCATCAAACGGTTTACATCGCCGCCTGGCTGCTCCTGAATTCCCCTGACACCGTCTCTGCAGAGAGAACATTCCGTCTGTATCAGTAAATAACAGATGCTGTTTTTCCCCCCACCGCCAAAGCCCTTGTTCTCCCCTCCCTGAGCGCCGAGTGAAACCTATCAGAAGAACCAGAACCGCTCTGTCACTCAGTGAGACGGCACGTAGCCTGCAGACAACACTCTGACAGAGGCGCCGTTTACACTCGTCCCTTAAACCCCCTGCCACCAGCACCAGCCATTCAGAAGCAGTATGCTTCAGCAGGCCCAAAGTGCTTTTACGATTGTTGTCCGATATGGTGCCTGCGTTGTCCTTATCTCAGTGAAATGAATGGAGATTGGAATTCCACATTCAGATTAGGCTTGTTAATAGAGCAGTTAATTGGTGCGGTGTGTCTTCAGGGGGGAGAGAGGCAGGTGGTGCAATGCCAAAAGGAGGTCTTTGCTGAGGGCTGTGTGTGTCTGGGGAGGTTCGGAGCTGCTCCCCAGCCCCTTGTTTCTCAGTGCTGCAAAAAAAGACATCATGACAAATGTGCAATGTGACTGGATCTGAGAAATGGTTATTGATCAAAATCATGCCTTCATCTGACCAAAGAAATGGCTCACAGCTGAGCCCTGATATTTACTGTCGTTAGCTCACATGGTCCTTCCTTATCACAGACATCAGAGCTAGTAGTGGGCAATATGACAATATGCTATAATTATTGCGATAATTTACATCACAATACACTTTTCTGAGTATACTGTGGGCATTTTTAGTATATCTAAACACTGAACTGCATTATTATATAGAGTTATAAAAACAGATTTTCAACAAATTACAGAGAGCCTGTCAACAACAACAACCAATGTACAGCAACAGCATAAACTGCACTGTAACAAGCAGTGTTGTGGATAACATGGTACAAAGTCACGTGTTACAGTAATTATTAGGAATTTATAATTTATAACAATTACTAGGAATTTTCCGAAATGTCAGCCCATGAAAAATTTCATTCAAAAAGGGCTCTTTCGGTTTTTAGCTGAAAATTTGGTCCAAATAAAGCATAAAATTAAACAGGCCTACAAAAGGCCTCAAAAACTAACAGTTAACAAATAATCTGAATAATAATGAAAATGAGAAATACAAATTAAACTCTGTTGCCTCTCCCTTTTGGTCAACTTATATGTTCAAACAGTATCAGCAGATCACCACAAACAAACATCTTTGGGGAAAAAACAAACAAACTGAAATTTGTTTAAAAAAAAAAACCAAACACTAATTCAAAATCTTTCAGTAAAAAACTTATACCTCTGGTTTTAAAAGTTGTTAGAGTAAACACGTACATTCTTTAGATCCTGCTGGAGTCCATGGCTTTTTCTTTGCTTTAAGTGATGAACACTAAAATGACACTTTATTTGAATGGTCCACTGTAGATGCTCAGCCTATCTTTAACAAACACTCAACTAAATATCTATTAAATGTAACTGAACTTGAAGTTGCGTGTGAAAGGTACTATTAAACCTGTCACTATGCCTAAACCTAACCCTAACCTCAACCTCAAGGCAAAACATACACCTACTCCTAGCCTAAGCCTAATGTTGTTAATAATCAACTAAATAGTTTGTTAATAATAAAAGTATCTGTAGATCATCTACTGGGGCCCATCCAAATAAAGTGTGACCAAATTGACTTGTGTGTCCCCTCTGAGTCCCCTGCTGGAGAAAATTCAGATTGCTAGGCAGGAGTTCCAAAGCTACGTTCACATGCTTTACAAAAAATGACATGATTTCTGTTACTACAGCAGAAAGGCCCCAGGATTCAGCTGGGATGCCATGAAGTATTATATTACTTTTAATAGTTAATATTATTTAGCAAGCTGTTTAAAATTAAATTAGTCCACTAATTCTCTTTCTAAACACAATGACTCTCTCATTTGAAGTACTGTAACACATTACATTAAATTTCTGTAATCACATTAGTTACTGACTTAATAAGAATTTCATTACTTGCTTTAATGTTTTATTCAGAAGCTCCTCTGTAAACATTACATTTTATTGTAAAATTTTATTTTATTTAAAGGTGACGTTTTTTTAACTGTTTATAGTGGGTAGCTGCTAGATTTTCTAGTTCTTAAAAATTGTAATCAAGCATAAGTGGCTGTTTTTTTTTTCAAAGGCAGCGAGAGTGACCTTTTTATAGGCCTTTTAATTAAATGATATTTATTATGATTGGTTATTTTTTTCTATATAAAGTAAAAAAGGACTATAGGGTTTTCCCATCTACTCCCTTGGTACAAGTTGGTACAAATTAGCCTGGGTTTTAGAGAATAATTGTAATGAGTAATGAGATTACTTTTTCTAGGAAATAATGAGTAAAGTAGTCTCATTACAGTTTAAGTGAAATAATTAGTCATTTGTAATAAGTCACTGTTTTTGAGGAACAAGTAGCTAATTGGATGTCAGCCCACATCAATACTCAAGCGCAAACAACACATATATTATCAATATAATAGGGAAGCCTGCACAAGCATGTGGTTTCACATATTCCCTGCCCCAAAACACTTGATCCAACTCATAAAGGGCTTGATAATTACCTGATGAACTGAATCAGGTGTGTTGGGGAGGGCAATAGTTGAAGCTGTGTGGGTCTGCAAAACCAGAGCTTGATTCATTGTTTAAAATGGAGTAAAAAGGGCTGGTGTGAATAAAGCTAAAAGTGGTGAAAATTGAGGCCACGTGTTAGAAATAAGGATGTTAATCTGTGACACCAAGATTGATAAATGTCAATAGAAGGAAGACACATTGGTTGATTTTGGCATGCTGTAAAATTCAGAATATAACTTTATTCACCACAAATGTTGCTATGTTAGACTTTAGAGTACTGATTATAGTGGCATACGCAGTTTGTGACATTTATAAGTAGGCATTAATAAAGTGATTTAAAGAATTGCCATTTTGTAAGAAGAAAGGGTTAAATAATTTTTTGCCCGTACTGGAAATAATTTTTAATATTCTTTTTTTTTTTTAATGTGGCACTACTGCTTTGCTGGTCTGCATTGTCTCAGACACACCAAATATCATGATACATATTATGTAACATGAAAATATCTTCAAATATCATTGTATTATATTTTTGCCAAACTGCCCACTCTTCATCAGAGCTATTCACAAAGCGTGAGCAGGCAGACTGTTTAATGCAACTATATTCTTGGTTTCTAAAATTGAAGTTCATTACAATTATTTCAAAAAGCTTTATTGCTATATCTCTCTCTCTTGACTGTTCTTTCCTCACCTGGGGTCATGCGTATACATTACTCTAATCAGAAACACCATAAAAACTCTAGAAATCAAATATAGTATGTGGCTCAGCTTTATGATATAAAATGCATCTGTGATCCATTTTTCTAGGAAATCTCAGTTTACGTAGAAGACGTAACCCAATCACAGGACGGTGCTGGAGAAGTTGCAGACAGCTCAGAGGAGACTCAGTACAGATCAGAATGAGCATTACGAGAAACGTCATTTTGGCAGTGACGAATGTAATGCTAGACGCAAGGTCACCCTGATCCTAACCGCTGGGAGAGCGATGCTAGTTGTTCAAGCAAACATTCAGCAATAATCAGGCCAGGTTTATGTCCCTAAGCATTCCTGGCACAAATCAGTAACACATGCCAAGTGCCGTAGTTTTTATCTGATATGATCAATTGCTGAGCTCTGATTAATGCATGAATTTTGCTGCAAGTTTAGCAAAGCCCATTATGAACTGCCAAGAGGACAAAAGCTGAAGATAAATGGATCAGAATAATCTGATTGATGATTTGGCCCCGAATCAACTTAATAAGGTGACATGGAGTGTAATCATGAACTCCAGAGAGGCTTTTAAATGAGGAGTGTGAAACACATTATTACCCTCAGTTTAATTAAAATGGCAAACTCTATTAAAATCACATGCAGTTGCTGTTTGGTTTACAGGTGGACATCCTTCTCCT
The DNA here is from genome assembly GCA_023558415.1 of Piaractus mesopotamicus. Taxonomy (NCBI): domain Eukaryota; kingdom Metazoa; phylum Chordata; class Actinopteri; order Characiformes; family Serrasalmidae; genus Piaractus; species Piaractus mesopotamicus. The sequence continues at coordinate 16,977 of JAILXH010199123.1, read as the reverse complement.
CATGTCAAATGTCACCAGATGTGAATTATCTGGTGTGAGATAAAGTGAAGTACGGAACTGACTCGACTCTGCGTTAACCTCAAAGTCTCACATCAATAAATCTCAGCGAGATAAAGGGTATAGCTTTGCTCTCTGAAGTAACCCCTTGCCTTAGGTTAATCTTATCCCAGACACAATGCGCTGTGTCTGGGATTCAATTGTAAGGTTGATTCGGAGATCACAGAGGGTGGAATCACATTACTGCTTCAGTCAAATACAAAACAAATGAAAACTTAAGGACAATGCATCTGGTGCTCAGACATGGTGTTCAACATTTACTTTTAGAAAGGTATGGTGTGACTGCTCTAAAAAGACAAGAAAGTCTCAATGCAGGCATACATGCCACAAGAACTGATTTATAGATTATGTAAAAGCATTTAAACCAAAACAAAGCAAATGTCTATAATGTATTCATGCTTACTTCAGCACGCTGCATTTGTCTAAAGGCAAGTATATAAGGACAGACAAGCAAACATATATGATGGGACTGACTTTGATAAGCCCAATCAGGACACAATACAATTAGGTTTGTCTAAATTCAATGCACAGACAAAATAGTGATAAAAGTAAAACAAAAATAATCTACATTTTATAATTGTTAAACCATCAATATGCCAGGGTAAAGTCATAATCACTGACTGGTAGGGAATATTTTTACTATATTATAGGCTGAATAATGTGGTTGTTGCAGTGTAGGCTGAATAATGCAGCTCCAGAGATGAGGATAATTCTAACAATACCTAAGAACAGCAGGTGAATTTCAATTCAAATGGCTTTTTATCCAACACCAGCTCTAATCGGTGTGTGGGACATAAGCCCCTTCCCTTCGCCATGCTGAGTGATGCTGTTATCAGGCTGGCAAAAACAAGCTCATTAGTGCGAGCAGCTACAGACCGAGGAATGCTGGACTAACGGAGGCGTTCACTTCATCTCCTTGCATTCCATTAAAGAAGGAATTGGTAGAACGTTTTTTGTCAAAGGAATAATCAGGATGTGTTTTTTGAGAGTTGCTGTGAATTACATGCAAATTGACATGCACTGTCACTATAACTGATTCAATTTACATTCATGTATCTGTAAAAACAACAACCTTTTTAACTAACTAACTAAATAAATAAGGAAACAAGTAGGCAGACTGCAATATTTGCTTGTTGTGTAAATAGCAGATCATAATTCATGGAAGAATACTGGCAAGTCTAGAATGCATTTGGATTCAAATCAAATCTGACACCAGCTCCCCCACAAGCTTTGATATTTATCCAATCCAATACAAATAACATGAAATATAATATTTTTAACATCCTATCCAGAGCAACATTAATGTCTCAAAATAAAATCTATTCCCAGAAATGCTTTAACAGCAGTCAGGAGTATAGAGATGCATAAACCTCTAGAATAGGAAGTGCCTCACATTTGTATGGATGGACAAGTAATTCACTTCTGACTCTAAAGCTGACTACTACTTTAACATGCTGTTAAAGTATTCTTAAAAAGAACACTGTGTACATCTTTCTGATATTCAGCACCGATAAAGCCCTGCACCATGCAGTGACACGGGCAACCATGTAATATGTGGACCAAACACAGTCAGGTTGAGGTGTCACAAAAAGCAACGTGGTGATTAGAAGTTCTGTGTAGCAGCCAGTGTACATTTTGTTTTGCTCAGAAACATGGGCTGTACCCTTAAACGAATTCAGCTCTAAGTGCAGAATGACTTGAAACTGAATAACTTGATTTTCATTCATTTTGAAAAATGTTGTTAAATCAAACCTTTCATATTTTTCACTCAAAATAAGATAAATAATTAAACACAGTGAAACAGCTCACAGTACAAACAATTACATCATCAAACAAAGGACATCAAACTAGCCCAAAAAGGTTCTGTGATTACAACAATGTAGTTGTCAACTTCTTGATTCGGTGCGAAGTAAACTGGTTTATAGTAGTCTGATCATCCATAACATAGATTTTCATGGCATCCCGTGATAATGCTCTTGCCAGTTATTTTTTTTTTTTTTTATCATTGCTGCTATTGGACCAAAGCCTCATTTCTCCAAAATGGTAACTTTACAGGAGAAGGAAAAAGCATACTTTACTTACAATGTAAGTCAATTTGCCCAGACTCCAAAAACTGAAAAATGACAAAAAGGGAATATGTTGCAAATATCATCATGTGCTTCTGTAACACTAACTATCATGTACTGTAATGCTGTAGGGCAATATCCACACTCCACTATTGAACACAGACACAATTTCTAACCAACAGTACACTTACAGGTTGAGATCTAGAGTGATTGCATTTCTTCATAATTAATCGGTGTCTAATGATACTTAGATGATGCTGGAAAAATGTCTGAGAAATAAATTAATAAATCCATACTATGACACACATAATCTCTCTTCGGCATAAGCCCTTCTGATCAATGGTTACATTTTTATCTTAATGATCCACACCCTGCAAGAAAGATAGACCCTGGTGCCTTAGGCAACATTTGCACCCGATGAAAGGATTCATACATTTTTAATCTCTCCCTGCTTAGGGCAGAATGAGCGGCTCCGATTGCTGATACTCAGCTGTAACCCAAAGCCTGGTCACAGCAAGGGCATGACGAAGTTTACTAACCATTAATTCAGGGGACTAGGTTATTCCAAAATTGCCCTTTCTATTTATAAAGGAACATTAAGTAAGTAGAATGCGACATATAGATTCAAGCTGGACTGTGGATTAAAAAAAAATCTAGTTGTGAATGAAGTACATTTCCCTTTGATATATGACATACCTTGTCCAGCGCCTCCAAAAAGGAATGAAAGATGGGACAGAATCAGGTTTTACACACTGAGACTTCAAAAGCAGCTTTCAGTTCAAAGCTTAAACATAGTAACATATTCGTATATACTGACCTGTCACAGTTCCTGTCAGTGTAGATATGTAAAAACCATGACATATCCACTACAGAAACTTCACTTGAACTTATCAACTGTGTTAATTGGACCTTTAGCTGGCATTTGAGGGAGAGTGTGGGCTATCTGCTAACAAGCTGCACTGTAAGAGGTTCAGCACTGCAGAGAGTTCCCAGCATCTGCTCCAGGTGAGTAACAGCTGCCACATCTAACTAGAGCACCAAAGAAATATGTTCCAATTTTCATCTTTAATGCACACATCATCAAATCACATAAAAAAAGGATTAAGAAAAAATAAAAAGGATGCACTTTATGGGAGTGTCAAAATGGGCTGATAATTCCATGATGAGTACTTTATCTACAGAATCTAAAAAATTCTTTAAAGCAGGCATGCACTGATATGGGCAGATGCTAATATTCAGTATTTTTCCAAGTACACATCTGCCAAAAGGCAAGGTGCATAGGAGAAAGGTACCACAATTATTGCCTGAACAGCTCCTATTAACCTGCTATTAACACAGGCTTTACATTAGCGGACAATACAGCTGTGTGCAAAGCTGCAATCATTTCAATCCGCAATTTAGTACCACAGACTTCCAGTGCAAATAAGTTTTGAGTGTGAAATTTTGCACTTTTGTACTTTTGGTGAACTTTGACATGCAAATTTGCATCTTAGACAAGTGCTACTGCTCTGGATGTGTTGAACTCTGAAGGTCAGCCCTTCATGTAGCCTTTCATGGAGGAAACACTCATTTAAGCAGCATCTAAACTTCTACCATGTCTTCCCATTGCCTATAAATGAATACATGAAAGAGACAATGCATGATATGCAGTCAGTCGGGAGACTGTATTAAGTTAGCCAGCTTCCTAACTGCAATGTTAGCTTCATCACAGACACAAAACCATGCTGTGGCAAGTATGTGGTTATCTGATATAATTATGTCCACTTCTGTGTTTTGACTGTTTATGGTAGGTGAGTTATTCCGCTTGCTACCACAGCTGCACACAAATCAGCCCACTGTCACCACCCACGCTAGTTATCTACATTTATTTGGTACAACTCAGTGTGCAGCACTATACTCCCAAGAGTATATAATTATCTGATGTAATGATGTTCATTTGTGTGTTGTCACTTGCAAGTTACCAAGCTCGGACATGGAGGATTTTTTTGGTCACCAATCTTGTCACTTCCATTTCACAAGGTGATGCAAACTGCAAATGTATAGTCGGACTGTGGCTTTAAACAAAAATGCTGCCTCACACTGCTATAGAATCTTCTGAAACCATAGTAGGCATATCAGGACCGATACAGGACATGGACTACACCTTTAAAAAAAACAAAAACAAAAAAAAAACAAGACAAGACAAAATTACAAGACACATACGGTCACTGTCCTAAATAAATAAATAAATAAATAAATAAATAAGTAAATAAGTAAAGTATCTCCAAAACGGTACCTTTAATGGAGAGGGCAAAAACATTGTTTACTTTTAATGCAAGTTGGTGTAATGAGATTTATTTACAGTATTTATAGTATTTCTGGACCATTTCTATTAATTTGTTTGAATCATTCATTTTTTGGCACAATTTAAAAGATAGCTGCTTTGCTTAAATGGTTAGGAAAAAAAAATATATATATATTAACTTTTTTTTGGACAGAAACAACATGATTTTCTTTTGTGCATCTTAAAGCTGTGGATGGTACGTTTTCTGACATTTAAGTCATTCTGCTTGATAGATACCACAATAGATGCAATACATCGATAGATGCAATAGATGCAATCTAGCGCAAATTGGCTCAATCCTATGCAGCAGCTCAGAATCATCTAAATGTTCTGCTTATCCGCAGGAAAGTAAATACAGTGTCAATTAACGGTTTGAAACATCCAAATCCGAAAATCTGTCCTATGGCTATCATTTTTTGAATCATTTTTTCTAAAATCTGCTGATACTACTGATTTTACACAGCTGTGAATCTCTTTGTAACATCACATGATGAAAGATA
>JAILXH010199119.1:22462-46183 GCA_023558415.1 Piaractus mesopotamicus | reverse complement strand
AGGCCAACCTATTGCAAAACAATGTCAAAGGCACCTTGCAGTATATTCATTAATGTGTTATGTAACAGCTTTCAGTGGGGTACCTTTAAGAGGCTTTAAAGTTTTCATGTTTGGATGTCTGGATCCTATCACCACCACCACTGTGAACAATTTTTAATCAGTAATTTTCTCTTCAAAGGAAGATTTCGCATCAAACCACTCGGAATGACTTCACATTTTAACCATCTAATTACGCAGACATTTTGGAAAATTGAGAGGAATCTCCTTTACGTGTTTTGATATTCCGGAAATCCATTCTGGCAGCACCTGTCTAAAGAGACACTCACAGCAGATGAGGAGTTTTAGCATGTTTTAATGGAGACACTGATTAACCTTATCCTGTGATGAGTACATTAATTTCCTTAGTTTCCGACTCACAGCCAGACTTAGAAAAGAAAAACAGGAAGTATATCAATATGCAGCTGATGCAAAACTAAGGTACATTATTTACAATTCAAAAACAAAACAAAAACAGTGCCATTGGTTTTTAGGGATGGGAGTGAACACTGAGGCCTGAAAATGACAACTTAAACTTCTGAAGTTTGTCCCAGAATGACTTGGCAATCTGACTCTGCTGTGGGCCCTCTCAGCCTCATCAAAGTACAAACAACAATTCAGCAACGTCTGATATCTGTTACAAAAAAGAAAAACAAACAAAACAAAAAACTTCATAAGGAAATAAACTAAATATTCAAAAGGACCAGGAAGGAAAATCTTCCCGATCTCAGTAAGTCTGTTTTTTTTTTTTTTAATTATCACAAAATCATTAGACTCAAAGTCCCACGATCCATTGCAACAGCCCCTGTGTGAAGCCGTGAGGTTTAGCTGAAGTGCGTTGGCTGACCGCTCCCGTTTGTGTGACCGCACAGAGCTTCGTCTGCGAGCCGTTTCCATGGCACCAGTGGTTAAGCCAGCCAGGTCCTGTCCATTATTAGGCATGTACAACAGAGAAGAGTACAACACAACAGGTCCCAGTCATTTCCTGCCTTGTTATATAGGTGGGTGAAGGACATGAGGGGAAACCGTGAATCTACTGCTAACAGCAGCATCTGAGGTGGGGTGGGGTGGGGTGGGGTGAGGGGGTGCAAATAATATTCCTATCTAAAAACACAATACACCATGTTGTGGCCATTTCGCTTGGCATCAGAGAGAGACCAAGAGAACTGGGAGAGGACACTACTGATGAGAAATACTGTAACTTTCTGTCAGCCCTCTGTGTTTTAAGTCAAGCTTAAACATAAGCTTAAGCTTTACACTATTGGCCTACAGGGCATCTAATGCAGTAGTGCATAAATAAAAATAAAACCAACAACCATCACTTTCTTTCATACAGCTTCAGACCACCAGTCGCACCAATAATAATAATGATAATAATAATAATAATAATAATAATAATGATAATAATACTAATGCTTCAATGCAGGAAATTATTGCCTAAGGCATGATTCTATACATTATTTTTATTACATACTTTTGTAAGTGTTTGAGGAGAATAATCCTTGAATCTGCTACTTTGTTCCACAAAAAAAGGAAAGAAAATAATGTACAACTTGATTATAGTAGTTTTGTGTGCCTTTAGTCCTTTTTGCCACATTTTTCACATTTTGACTCCAGATATATATTTTTTCCTTTTACAGCTTTAACTCGTTGGCGATTTTTGAAGCGATGTTCTTAAATGCGATGGATGTTCCCGATATCCGCTTGAAGCGCACGCCGTTGAGCGAGAGGCGGGGCAACTTGCACACCTCCATCTCCCACTGGACCAGGCTCTCGGCATGGCCGTCGCCATGGACACAGAGAAGCAGGAAGCGCTCGCGTTGCTCGTAATCGCAGTTGTTGGCGTCCAGCACCTTGCGGATCTCGCGCATCATGTCGGTGGGCTCCATGGCTGACGTGGTCTTCATGCTCCAGGTGAAGCGCAGCGAGCGCGGTTTTGTGTCTTTATGATCCTCCTTCTGATCCCCAGACACGTTACGACTGCAAAAGAGAGAGGACAAGTTTTAATCTAGGAAAGTGAGCATGTGTGTTGTGTGTGTGTGTGTGTGTGGCACTTGATTTGCCAATTTTTAAAATTTTTATTTATTTATTTATTTTTTAAGTACACCTATAATCACTGGCCATTTTATCAGGTATGCCTAGTATACAGTACTGTGCCAAAGGAAGAGACTATCCTTCTTGTATTTAATTAATATTTCTGCAAACTTACAAAGTTTAGTCTTATAGGTTTGTTGCATTTTCTGCTTTTTATGATCCAAACAATCTTAAAAATATCAAATGATGTTAAGGTCTGGAGAACACCAGCAGCTTCTTTGTTTGATTTGTAAATTTTCTTTTCTTTCTTTGTTTTTTTTTTTTTGCTTGTTTCTTTTTTCCTTTTTCTCAGTAACAGCTTCTTGACAGGCACATATCCTTTCAGACTCATAGTGTTGAGTTGTCTTCTCACAGTGGAAGGATGGACAGAAACACCTGTGGATTTTTTCAGTTCTCAAACAGGAGTGGAAGTGAAAGCTTTAGGTACTGGTTATTTGATGTAACCATTGTGGTGGTCTGTCAGGTCTTGCTGGATTTCAAGAGTCCTCTTTTTCTCTATAATCTTAAGTTTTTCAAACTCCAGTTTTGGAAGCTCCAGTCCCCTCCCCTCCAACTTGTTTTCCTTTGACTCTCCCCATCCTGAGGTAAGTGGATTATCCTATATCTAATCTCCACATAAAATCTCTCCTGAAAATGAATAACATACTTAACGGCTATTTAAACTGGAAATTAAATAATTGAAAGATGACATTTGCACAGTTCTGTAACTTACAAGTGTACTTTGTAGCTTTATAAATACTGGCTGTAGCTCATCTGTTGCTGCATAATATGCCACCCTGCCCCATGTACCAATGATAAGGGACCACCACAGGACCATCACTACCCAGAAATGATTTGAATTGACAGGAGTGTACTAACCACAACCCAAGTAACTGAAATTCGGTCAGTTGTGGTTAAGGGTGGTTCCTTTCCGTTTATACACAGGGTAGCGTGAGGCTGCAAAGTGAATCTATATGGTAGGTGTACCTAATAAAATAGTCAGTCAATGTACAAGTCAAGTCTACTTTATAAACTGATACAAGTCAAGTCTACTTTATAAACTGGCAACTCCATGTGTACACGGTGCAGAAATGAAAGATGATAACAGAAATGAAAGATTAGGACTCAGAAATGAGTAATAAGTTTGTGTAATTATCACTGATGAACAGAGCATGGCCTAGATGCAGAGATACTACTGCTGTATCTTCCGCAATGTTTAAAACAACATATCCATCCACACATCCATGCATGGGAGCACATCATGCAGGAATACAAACTTCACCATGCAGACATCGGCTCTGCATGCAAACACAGAAGAATGACACAAGAGGCAACTCACAAGGGCACAAATAATTCACTATAGCAAAGAAAACATATCCATAACACAACAGGATATTACAGTCACACCCCAAGGCAGAGCTGGAGATTGCATGTGGGGCTCTATAGACCTCAAACAAAAGCATCTGTCTACCCCCAAAACAAATGTCAGTTTACAAAGCCAACCAATAAAACAGATACTAAGGCCAAATAATCACTGTGCTTTAAACTGCAATGGCACGTTCTGTCCACAAGGTGGAAGCACAGAAAGGACAACAGAGCTGGACTGTCCCATTTCAGACTTGAACCAACATGTCCACCAACGCTTCAGTTTCAGTCATTGCATTGTTTTAGACAAGAGGTGTCTAAAGTGTTGGCCCACTAGACCCAACCCCCTCATCTAGTGAGAGAAGAAGCTATTTTTTATTCTCTATATACCTTAATTTTTTCTGAAGTATTTTAGTACAAAAGTAGTAAGCATCCCTGTTCTGAGTACAGTATTAGTGGCTCCCAATTATGGTCCTGAAACAACCCTGTCCTGCATATTTTGGTGTGTTCCTTGCTTTAACAGACTTGTCACCTGATTAACAAGCCCTTTCTAAATTGAAGTTTGTTTGTTTGAGCAGAATCCACTAAACTGTGCAGAGACGTGATACTCCAGGACCAGGGCTGCAAAGCACTGCACTATATAGCTGATTTTATACTTGTGTGGTGGTAGAGAAATGGCAGTCTAAATCTAAGGATCACACAAAATCACACCGGGTGGAAACAGTGCTACCCCCTGGAGGAGTGCTCCAGCTCTGCAGAGGCGATGGATGAGGGGAACAGTGAGAGAGAGTGGATGAGGAACACTGCATGAAGCTGTAAGGCTAAATTGGATGTCCTGTCTCACCTTGAGCCCTCACATCTCCCATTTCTCTCAAACTCTGCCGGAACTCTTTAAAACCAGGGCAAAAGAAGAACAAAGGTCAGAGCTAAAGACACATATGAAAGAAGGAAAAGGCCTAGTGGCACTGGGGAGAGAAAAAAAATGGAAAACCCTAGAAGAAAAGGAGGGAGCATATTTATTGCTTAAGAATGGAGAAAGTCGGCGAGTAACTCCATGTTCAATTTCCTGTGCGTGAGGGAGAGGATATTGGACATGCACTCAGACAAGCAGAAAGTGATAAAAACAAGCAAAGGGGATTCTTCGGCTGCTTTTCCTGTAGCCTATGATTCAACTTCCTGTTCTAAACAGATCACATGCAGTGCCAGTTGCTCCATCTGGCACTCCCTCCTTCTGGCTCTCTCAGAGAAAACAGAGAAGAAAAACAGAGCAGAAACACAGGAAGAAATTTTGCAATGTGTGGTCTTGAAGGACAAAGAGCTCATTTGCTTTAAGGCTTTTGACTAATTAAAGACATAAATTCACACGAAACACACATGAAATCTAGCACATGCAGATATGTATATTCAGATATATGCAGGTACATATATTCCTTTGCATTAATGACAATGGAAATTTTTTTTTTTTTTTTTTTACAATGAAACTGCAGTAAGACAATAAGAAATAAAAGCTGGAGTGGAGATGGAGAGAGGTCATGCAGATGGAGTGGTGGACATTGGGCTGGACTGACTTAAGTGCTGCACCAAAAACTGGTGACCAATTTATTATTCGCAGATAAATGGGAATTTTATAAGTGTAACGTGGGAATTACAGATGATAATTACAACAGATAAATTAGTGCCGTATTTTAGTTTATGTGGGCACTAATATATATGTAGTCACTTTTCTCCTGCTAATTCAAATAAAGCATTATGGATAGGACCATTGCCCCAACAAATATATACAGCTTTATCAGTAAGTGCCCTCAGGCTAGGGTTACTTTTACTTACCGATTTAAGTTAAAATGGAAGCCTGACAAATAATGTAAAATATTTACATAACGAATATAAAAATCTACAAAAGAATGTGATACAAATACTGTGATTATGTGAATGTCATGGCTATTTAAAATTATATCAGTTAGTTCCGACCTTGCAATGTGATTGGCTAAGAGGCATTCTATGAGTGCCAAATGCATGCCTTTCGCCTGTACCAATGACAACCACTAGTAACGGCCACAACTTTATTACAAGTAACAAGCCTGTCGAAAAAGAACTAATGACAGCAAGTGACCCAAGTGGCCGACAACTACAAAACAAAACTTCTCCCGTTGTAATCAATGATGCTGTTTCCACTACACGGAGGCGGAGCTCAGTTTTTGACGGATGTCGTTTATATTGTTGGAATGATGTGTCATGGTGGTGTTCCACCGTAAAAAAAAACTAGCTTTTGTCAAAATATGACTGCCAAAAAAAGAATGAAAAAAATCCATGAGGTTGAGAAAAGTGAGCTGTATGACCCTTTCTCTAATTTTTATAAGGGCATTGCTAGCCTGCTGTAAATTTCTAAATTTCAGTTAGTAATTGCTGTCAGCTTCTGATATTGCTTTTAAACGTGTTACATGTTTAAGTACGTAGCTTGCTCTTTTAAGCTATTAGATGATGAGTATGGTTATTAAAGTTATATAAGTTATATCCAGTGTAGACAGCCAGAAGTTTGTGTTGCGCTACTTCATTCAGAAGCCTTTAAATGCAGCAGTGCTAGTTTTTTCTTTGTGGACCGTTCTTGTTAATCGTTAAATATTTTGTCATCGATAATTGGTAGAACTGCAATAAAACACTCAAGATTGTACTATATCGTATATTGCAAGATAGCACTCCCTCCCGTGTATTATACGTAATTAATTAGCAATCCATCTTTAACTTGCCTTGTTTTACACCTGCAGCACTTTATAAAAGGATTATGGTGCAAACTTGTTTTAAAATACAAACAATGAAAGTTACTGGTATCAGTATCATTATCATTATTGGCCCAGCAATTCTATATCAGTGCATGCATAGGGGGAGAAGCCCCAGCACTGGGCACAGCTCAACTGGCAAACTAGTGAGGCTCTCTGCATAAAAAAATAAAAACCAGACCGCGCCTCTGTCTACTCGTAAATGTCTCACTTCAGCTGAAGCAATAAGCATTTCAAAAACACTATCTCCAAAAAAGTGGTGTACAAGACGTTAGCAATGCTTTTGGCTACAGTAGTGATCTTCATTCTTTTATGGTAAAACTGGAGAGCAGTGATGAAGGTGTCAAACAAAAAGAGAGGGTGTATGATGAAGGATGCGAGAGACGAGCAGAAGACTTGTATTCCACTGAAAGACTTACTGGGGAAAAAAAATCTGCTTTACAATGCTAAGACATTCTTTGGGGGATTTGCTGTGGTTTAATGTGTGAATTCAGCACCCTAAGAAAAAGGAAAAAAAAAAAAACCAAAACAAAAAAAGTGTGTAGAGTCCAAGCCCTATCACAGTGAGGCTGCAAGGCCTTGTTTAGGAACATTTCGCCTGGACAGATTTGGGGAGAGCTGACAAGGGCAGGTCAGAAGATTTGGGGCAAACTCTATAAGTAGGACAGGATACTGGGACATCGGAGCAGGGCCAGAACGAGAGGAGGGTATCGTCAAAATGAGCACCCGAGTACCTGAACTCCAGAAATCTTGTAATGAACCACCTCTCAATCGCCACATCTGTCAGCGGCCAAATTTAGCGCCCAGTAGGGTGGCCTGAATTACACAACCAACAGTTTGTTATCTCAGTATGAAGAAATAATACTGAAGTCTGAAGTTCATTGCCCACCTACAGTGAGGAGGTAATTCAAAAGTAAAACAGCGCACTAAAACGTGTAACACAAAAAACACAACTGTCATAAAAATACAGATTTTCACCAGTGAGTATTTTTAACTACTAAAAAGCCACAACACACAGTATCTTTATCTGATCCCACAGGATCAGATCTCATGCCAGAAAAAAAAATGTAAAAAATAAAGAAATTAAAGTCAGTTCATAAATGTGAAACACACATCCTCACTGAAAAAGAAGCAAACCATCATTAAAAGAACAAAATGAGAAGTGTATGTAGGCATAATAAAAAATAAGAGAGTGTGCACATTTCCATCCTGTGGAGAGGCATGCATATGTGATTAGTGATAAGTTTCTGCTCAGTCGGCTTCTGCTCATAAAAGGATGGCAGAGATTTCGGGCATGCTCAAACACACTCCGATTAAGGCACGGGGGACAAGGAGTGAGTATCAGGCAATTAATTCAGCACTCTGCCACACTTGGTTAAGAGTTAAACTCAAATATTCAACTCATGGTCAAACTGGTTGGTTAACTGCACACAAAGCCGAATTAAGGGTCCTACCTTTTGGTAAATCTGAACGACATGTTTCTACAAAACAGACAGACAACGCAAGAGGCGTCAATCAAAATCTAGATTCCAAAGGGAAGACAGTACCAGAGATACAAAAGCTGTAAAATAGCTTGTTTTTTTCGCTGTGTATTAACCTAAGTGCTTGAGACATGTCATGAAGCAATAAACTAAATGAATGCATGAAGACTATAACTGTAGTTTGTGTTCAGCATTAGCTTGGATAAAGTGAGCACTGGATGAATGAAGGAGAACATGAAACTACACTGACAGGTGAGAACATGTTTCTTCTGGTGGTTTTTACCAGGGCTGCATGATAAGGACACAAAATGTGATATCGATAAATTGATATAGGTGTTCTACACGGCAATGACAATGAGGAGTGACAAACTATTATTAAAATATACAAGTTCTGTGCATTTCTGACTGGGACTGCAGCAAATACAGGCTGTAGTTTTTCTTTTTCTATGTAATTAAACCAGTAATTTCCTTATGGTCATGCGGCCACTGCCTTGGGACTAAGATTAGTCATTCTCTTTTTTTTAGATTTTTTTTTTTACACGCTACAACGCAGTTGTTCAGCTGTGAACATGGGTTTGTTCTGTAAGCGGGAGGTAGGATGGGGGGATTAGTTCCCACTCAGGCAGGTACACTACTGCTCTAGTATCGGTGTGACTCCCAGTGCTATATTCCCCCCAAATAATGTCACTCTGGCGTTATCTGAGTGGAATGTAATTTGATCCATTCTATTATTACAGCCCTTTACGATGTGTTTATCACAGAAACTCATATCAAGATGACAACATTAATCATGCAGCCATAGTTTTTACTATAATGTAAAGTCCACCATCTACTCTTTACAGCTTGGTGAATTCTGAATTTAGCTACCAAGATAGAATGACCACTTTTCCTTCTTAAAACACAGAATTTCAACTGATGGGTTTAAAGAGTGACAGATGTGTGCTCTAAACTACACATTTAGAAAAAAACAAACAAAACCAAAACTCCTAATTCTGTTTTAACTACTTTTTAACTACTATTTGTGAACAGTATTCTCAGTTGAAAGGAATCTCGTCAAAGAAAGAAAGAAATCTCATCAAGATTTCCTAAAAATCTGGTGTAGTGAGTGAAATCAGCAATACTGATTTAGCTTTGAGATGTGTGTTTCTCCTGCAGAGCATGTGCATTGTGCTTACCTGCGTGTGAGTTTGGAGGTGAGCTTGGTGAAGAGGTTGGTTGAGCCTCTGCTGCGTGACTGGGATAGGGGTGTTGCATCGTGAGACAGTGTGGGGGAAGCGGGTGGTCCGTTATACGTGGCTGTACGTCGCTCCCTTAACTGGCCTCCATGGAAGGTGCTACGACTTGCTGTGCCTCGTGGGAAACGCAGACGGTCTGGTGGTGTGACACTGCTGATACTATGGGTGGAGGCCCCAGGGTTTCGCTGGCCAGGGGCTGTGGTCGTACTGAGGAAGAAAATTGTACAAACATAGGTACAGATAGCGTTTCTTATGACAGTACTGAAAAAGGGCATCAAAGAAACCTATCCTTCAATGTCCTTTTTAATGCATATTTTACCATATTTCGAAACAAATACAGAAGTCAATATAGAAGAGAGTTATATTAAAACATGACAGTGTAAAAAGAATGCAATTTCTCATTTAAATGAAAAACAATTACTGCCAGTTCCCAGAATCCAAACCCTTGGCATGCTACCTTTCCTGTAAGCCACAGGGCCAGAGATAAGGACAGACTCACTTTGATCTTTCTTGTGCAAAAATTACTCATGGAACCAGGAGGATATAAATCCTCTGAGCTGCTTCAGCCTCAATTTGTATTCATGCCGCTCACTTTTTCATCAGTTTCTTGGGTAGGACAGTAGCAAAATTGTGGGTTAACCTTTACTCGTTTATCATTTCATTACACATTCATTCTTACATGCAAGAGATCTTACCTGGACCAGAGATGTGTTTTTCCACAAATAACATCTCACTGACATTTCTGTTTATTCAGGTAATTTAAACACACTGTCAGAGCGATTTATTAATCTCTACTAGATGAAATTTATAATGGCTACTTAGATATCTATATTACAAATAATAATCAATAAGATTAATCCTCTTAAATGTGTGCTCTATATTAGTGAAGCTTATATCCATTACAAGTGCAAGTAGTGGGTTTAGCAACACATGGGAAGTTAGTGCAGACGGTCTGAGTGGAAAGAACAAAGAAGGATCTTCTCATACAGGCCGTCATGGATTAGTTGAGACTCTATTGGGTAATGAAGTAGGAGGAGCTCCATACAGTGAGTAGCTGGTGAAAGGCCGTTATAGATTCATAGACGCAGACAGCAGAGAGGTCAGAGGGCGTTAGAGGGAGTGGGGGGGTGGACAGTTAACGGAGGGGCACTGTAAAACTAGAGACAGACGCAGGGCTCGTCTTTACTTGGGCCTGAAGAGTTCGGCAGGGCAGTCACTAGGGGGCAATGTGGAGCGACAGGTGTGCCCCGAAGCGGAAAACGCAGTGGCCCTCTGGTGCCGTAGGCGGACTGAGGCAGATGAAGCGGTGAGAGCGGCGGCATACGTTGATGGACTCGTAGCGGCACACGCTGACATCTCACTCAGGCTGGCCAACGGATATGAACAGGCCGGTGAAATTAGCAGTGACATGAGCAGAGAAACTCGATTTTAACAAAGCAAAACATAAACAGTAACATAGAAATGAACAGAACAAAAGCAAGGCAGATAGAGAGAAAGTGCTATGGGCTGTCTGTCCTGGATCCTTTCCATTTTGGCGAGACCTAAATTTTTGAAAGCAGCAGCGGAACCGGACAGTTACGAGTGGTGGAAGAGTAGGGTAGCCAATGCTCACATATCACTAGAGATAGTTAGCAAGCCATGTGCACGCAAAGTGACTGCAGCTTCAAAGCTTTTATCCACGTCCAGTTCAAGGCCTAGAGCACAACAGGAATTTAATATTATAAAGCAATGGATTTATCTGATTTAATAAATGGATATATGGTATTGGACTGTCTTGGGAACTTTATTTACAACTACAATTTCATGACAGAACCAAACCAGATTACTAAAAGAAAACTGTCTGGACTATATGTGATTTTAAGAATTACATGATAATACAGCTGAAGAAACAGCTAATGCCTTATCAGTGTTTTCTATAATAAAAGTCCTAAAATAGTGATTTGAGCTGTTTCTCTAAGCATTGATTAAACATAAATTAATCAATTTGATCTCTTAATCTCACTTTGATCTATCAGTAAGGTGTCTTTTTAGACTGCTAGAGCCTAGAATTTGTATCTGGAAATCTGTACGAAGGAATTACAAAGCTATTAACTGTGCTGGAACTGTGAATAAATTTAACAGCAATACTTGAAATAAAAATCACAGCACTGGCTATTTTCCAGCCATGGTTAATCAAAATCAAGTAGCCCAGGAGTACTGAAATCGGTATGAAATGGAAATTCAATTGAAAGCTAGGAAATGGAGTCATGTGGGCTTAGAGAATGCCCAGAGCAAGTCTTTAACTGAAGCGCCATCTCCAAGTCTCTGGTGCGGAGGCATACTGAGCTCCTAGAGGCAGAGTTTCTAAAAAGTCTTCAAGGAGAAGATGTAAAAAAATAAAAAACAACAACAAAAAAATGTGAGGGTTGTGGGACGTGGGGCAAAATAGAAGAAATGGTTTCTCCTTCTTTGCCATCACATGAAACTTGTGAGTGAAGTTCATTTCCTGATGTTTTTGGTCACTCACAATGGGTTCTGATTTTTCACCTGACGATGAGAACTCACCTGTTTTCTTTGCCATTCTGTATTACAGAGTGGCGGTCCCCAGCGTTACGTTCACTACAGACGTATGTATTTCTCCTTGTCATCCCCCCGGACACAGAGTTACTCTGCAGAAGAAGAATAGCACGTAAATCCAGAGGCAATACAAATCTTACAATTGTTTACAAGCCGAGAAAAAAAAGAGAGAGAAGGGGGAAGAAGAACTGATAACTCTGTGAGACTGTCAGGGACTCAAAATAACAGTAACAGAGGTACTGAAAGTTACCTTATTGAAGATTATTTTGCAGTACAGAAACATAACAAATCAGTTTGTGAATAACTAACTAACCCCAGGAGCAGTAGAGCCCTTTTTGCGATCAGGAATGTCAGCCTTGTTGGGATTGTTGGCGTTGCCCAGTAAGGGGCTGGGCGGGGCCATGCCACGACTACCAGAAGAGCTAGACTTGCGTGGCTGGACACTGCTCTCCTCTTTGTGCTCATTATCAGCTGCGGTGGTCTGGCTCCTTTTGGGGTAGCCCGCTGAAGGAATGGCTGGACCAGCTGTGCACATAAAGGAAGAGACAGATAAGGAAAAGAGAACAAAAGATTGAGAGTATAAAAAAATGGCCTACATTTTTGTGAACTTCAATGACTGCTTTAGAGTATACAGTCTGAAATAATTACAATGCAGGAATGCAGTTTAAAGCAACTGGGCTGGCAAGAGCATGAAGGAGCTCACCTTGGTCACTGTAACGGCGCTGTTTCTGGTTGGAAACGCTCCTCTGAACTTTGAGGTGAGATGGTGACTGGCCATTATTGTGCTCACTGTTGGGTCTGGCTTTGGCCAAAGACAGGTTACTGCTAGAGCTGGAGTCACTGGCCTCCAACTGAGACAGCACCAAAGAGGAACACAATTATTTCTCATATTTTCATATACAAAACACCACACACTTTACTAAAATGTGCCAGCAGGTCGACTTCCATGATATACCATGAAAATGTACAATATAAAAATCAATCACTTTACAAGTAGGCACACAGGCTTAAGCAAACTTTGTCCTGAAGGAGAGGTATGTCTCTAACCAATAAATCCTTCACCAATAAAACCCCCTACAGGTATGTAGCTCACCAAGCCTTATTCAGGAATACCTAAACAAACGAAGGTAAAGCTCATATCCAACGTAAGGTACTTTAAAATACAGACCTCCTCAAAAATATTTAGTTCATCAGTCCTGTCAACCATGAATCCATTTAAAGCTTTATACTACACTCAGAATAAACCAATACACAACTTAATATACCAGGCTCTGATTACTGTCATCTCCTAGAAGTTACTTACCTCTGTGGGCTTCCTCCCCAGTAGCAGGTAAGTGGCAGTGATCTCGTCATACTTCATCCTGGTAAGAGACTCATGGATCTCCTCGCGAGAATAACCCATCCCCACCATTATGTCTGTAGAACACAACACACTTGTGTTAGATGAAGGGAGTACACACACACAGAAACGTGCCAGTATTCCCTGTGGCCTGATTAGGCCCAAACTCTATCAGTGACACAGACCAGTAGAATTAAACCATTTAAATTGCTTTGTACAGTTCTGTGCACAAGTCAAAAGACCACCCTTCACTAGTTTAATTTCTAGTCAAAATGGATATTCAGCACTTGTTTGTTTTTCAAGAGATATTTCTGAGGAGATTAAATATAAAGCCACTGGCATAAGGAAAGGGAAAAAAAAAAATAATAGGAACAACAACTGTGGCGGACCACAAAAAACTGTGACCATTAAGTAAACAGTACTTAAAGCTTTTATCTTTGAGAGACAGGAGAAAATCAAGCTCTACTCTTGCATCATATCTGACCACAGGTCAGTCCACAGGAGTTTCTGTCCACATTTCCATTGTAAGAAGACAAATCAATGCTATGGGTCTGTCGTGACAGGTAGCTAAACTTGAAAATCAAACAAAGAAGCTGTTGGTGTTCACAGAACAATGGACTGGCCATTCTAGAGCCCAGACCTCAACATCACTGAATGTGTTTGGCATTACTTGGATTATGAATGGCAGAAAATGCAACCAGCTTCTAAGAGTGCTGTACAAAAGGCAAAGGGTAGACATACTGAAAATTTTGGTATTACATTTAGTTGGCTTCTATGTAATGTATTAATTATATAATTAATCAAATGTATAAATTAAATGTATAATTAAATGTATAATTTCTGCTTTTTTCTCTGATGCTGTAAACCAAAGAACTTGCACATAATGGCAGTTTTGACTGGAAATTAAATTAATAGAGGGTAATCTCTAACTTTTGCACAATACTATATCTGGGGAGTCAATAGTTACAGTTCAGTGATTCAGTTAAACAAAATTAGCATCACAAATCAGAGGCTGGCTTTAAGTGGTATGTAAGCACTTCTGTGTGATATTCAAAATATCAGCTACGTTCTGCTTCTCTCTGGATAATATGCATTCAGATCATCTGATCTAAGCTTCAGTTTGCAATTCACAAAGTTAAAGAAGAATCATAAGACAGTGGCCTGGAAAGCAGTATTAGTTCTGTCAGTGGACACAGACCCAGCTCTAGTAGTAATCCTAGGACACAGATCTGTTTCTGATTCTATCAATGGTTTGAAGGGCAGACTGCCCAGAGCAGCAATGGAAAGTACAGGGTCTGCCTGGCCTAAGCACCATCGACCCTTGCATCACTCAGATGGAGCTGTAGCCCAGGGGCACATTAAGCACTGCCTGCCTCACGTTGAGGGAAGCATGCCAGACTAATGCTTTGGTCCTGGTTGAGGGAAAGTGCATATAGCCCCACATGCACATACACACAGACACGTGCCTCAATGAAGGATCTCACAGGAGGTTACGCAATACAGCAAAGCCAAAAACATCACAATTTGTGGTTTGCCCTTGACACAGCACTCCCTAATCTGACTCAACTTCCAAACCTCAATACACCCCCGAAGTACCACTTTGTCCAACTATCTAAAGCATATGAGAGAGTAGACAGATTTCATTACTTGAATAAGTCTTGCTTTAATTACATCTATTCACTAGAAGATCACATGGAGCCTCCAAACATGGGTATTAAGTCATCTCCTTGTCAGTGGATTAGGAAACAGCTGAATCAATCATAAATTCAGCCAAAACACAGTGCATTTCATGGTCAATATGCTGAAACCTTGCAGTTACACAAAGAGAACTAGTTTTGATAGATGAAACCACGAGCCTGGGGACAACGTGACTTCCACTTTTATGTTCAAAACAATTATGTTGAAGGTCACAGTGGAAAGACCCAGATTATCACCCAGATCATACATCTAATATGCTATTGTGGAGGCTTAGGGTTCAAAAACCAGGTGTTTGGTGCTATACCTATTCTCTTCTGGTCCGAGATGTCAAGCTCTGGTTCCACAAAGGGCTTGAGTTCATCCTCCTCAAAGCCAGCGTTGATCCACCGGTCCTTCATGATTTGCTGAAGAGGAGACACAGAGTTGCATGACAGTTTCTCTTCAGCTTGTATAAAGCTGAGCAATATGAATATTGAGTGTGACTTTTGAGATACAAAATAGGGGATAAATAGGAGAGGACGCACTAGGACGGGGGGTGTTTCATGCATGAGAACTGTTTAAACCATTATTACAATGACTTGGACAAAAGTGTGAAATTCAAAAGAATTTTAAACAGGCTACACTAATTAGTACAAATCAGTTCAGCTAATGTAGTACAGATGAATTTTGCTTTACAAATACAAACATATGTTCAGGGTATATACATGTTAGTGGTGTTGATGGATTTGTCAGTTGTATGCACACATCTTTATTCATCTTATTCCTCTCTTCCTGTAAATACAGAGTCCATGTCACTGCTGCTCATGTTTTTTGTGATGTTCAATGTTCAATGTATTACAGTTTTAATACAGTCTAATACAGGAAATGCAGCAGCAAAGTGCTTCTATTAAAGGGGGGTAACAAAGCACTCGTGTAAGCGCTTCACTTGATACTCTTAGTAAGGCATAGTGGGGCTCTTCCATTATTCAGGAGCTAAAGAGATGTTTTGTTCTGAGCAGTGTGGTGTATCCACTTGGCGTCATGCTCGCTGGCAAGAATCTGCACTTAAGACTACAGTATGGTCAGGTGACTAAGCCTGCAGGACACAAGCAGTTACCCTGACCTCTCTGACTCTGACTATGCACTGCCTTTGGTGCTGGAGCTCTCATTCAGGGCCAGGGTGTGCTAAACTATGTGAACTGAGATGTTTATCAGCAGGCTGCCAGTGTCATACAGTACTAATCATGTGAGCAAAAGCTTTGGGGTGAGAGGAGTGTGGAGGAGGGCGTGGCAGTGTGACAGACCAAGGGAAGGTGGTTTTTGGGGGTTTAAAGTAAATCTGAGCATATTTACATTTTCGCTGTCTTCTCTCACCTCAAGTGTGCCCCGCTTAGCTGGGTTGAGAACCAGGAAGCGCTTGAGGAGGTTTTCGCAGTCAGTGGACATGTAGAAGGGGATACGATATTTCCCCCTCAACACTCGCTCCCGCAACTCCTGCAAAAGGGGCAGAAGTTGGCACCAATCAGCATACAAACTCTGAAAAGACGATCAATATGCAGCTAGCGCAGTGGCACTGGCATTAGGCAAACAACAGACAAGCTGAAGTTAGGGGTGCAAAATATAGTGGCAGCTCATATTATTTTTGCAGATAATTATTATATATAATTAAAATATTTATTATTATTGGTCTGATACTGGAAACAGAGCCAATAACTACCAACATGAAGCATTTGTGTTGGGCATTTCCTTTTTGAGTCACTGACCTGGACAGCATTAGGGATATAAATGATTAACCAATAAATTATTAACTGATAAATTATCAATAATTCCACTAATGCTACTGTTTTTAAAAAAATATATTTATTTTATTTTCCTAGTTCCTATTTGAGGAGATGGGTTCATCAACTGAGGACACATATAGGTGCAATAGGGAAGTGGTTCTGCTACACAGGCCTGCTAAACAAAAAGACACGCACAGTGGTGTTAGGGTGCAATAAATATTCATTAATATTCAATACATTTGATAGATAAAATATTCAAAAAGGGAAAAGCCATTCAAAGCTGTTCAATGCCGACTCCCTGTCACCTGGCACAGCTTATAAGACTCCTGCAAGTCCAGGTGAGAATGTCACTTTTAGCTCTCGGTGCAGTCCAAATATGTTTCCTGCTTCTCCAGATTGCCAGGAAAATTATTCACACTTCACCAGCTGTTAAAGTCAACGTGGCTGATTTTAGCATTTTGTGCTCCAGCACAAACAGTTCATCAAAATGATGATGGTCACTGTTTCTGCTTTCCGCCAACACTCCCTTTTGTTCAGAGCCAGAACAATGTCAATGTGAATGATGTCACGTCTACGTAAAATTAATGAATTATCCAGCTTTGGAGTTTTATCCTGTCCTATGCTCACTGCATTTCATATATGGATTAAAGTGTGGATTTGTTTTAAAACGAGAGAAAGAAATTTTGTTATTAGTACTGGCATTGGCTACAATAGGCTGGTACTATTATCAGTCCAGACATTACATAAATGAAAGACAAATTTGGTCCAGAAACCACACCTAAAGATGTGCTTTTAATAGTTCTCTCCTACTTCGCAGAACCAAGCCTTAAGATCAGTAATCTTTTGGAAGAGGGCAAGCTAACCTTCAAATTCTGGCCGTCAAAAGGTAGCGATCCGCTGACCAGCGTGTAGAGGATGACCCCCAGGCTCCAGACATCCACCTCGGGCCCGTCATACTTCTTACCCTGGAAGAGCTCAGGGGCGGCATATGGTGGACTGCCACAGAACGTGTCCAACTTGTTGCCCAGTGTGAACTCATTACTGAAGCCAAAGTCTGCTATCTTAATGTTCATATCTGCATCTAGCAGTAGGTTCTCTGCCTGAGTATGACAAAGTGAACAATAACACATCTTGCAACAATTTGTGTTTGCGTGTATATATGCATGTAAGAACACCACAGTGAATGCAAACACAACAAGATTTCAGCCAACTGCTACAATTTCACACTGACAGGTGGAAAATCTAGCAAAACATGCATCTAGTGTCTTTGTGAAGCCTCAAAAACCTGCTCTCCATACTTCTCAGCAAGCACTCTATAGGGAGGAAGGGGAGAGGGGGCAAAGCATCACGTATGCATCATGTATAAAACTGAAGAAAATAAAGAGTTGAAAGCAGATGTGTGCTTCCACCTGGTCCCTGAGACATGTGGCTATGAGGCAGCCCTCATCTCATGCATCATTTAGAACACATTGCCCTGGAAACAGGGTGTGTAACAGAACATAGAGACTCAGACGGAGATGGACAATAAGCATCATTCAATTCCCTCTTCAATCTCAGTATCTGCTCTGGGGACTGTGCTAGTGCAAAAAATTTCCAACCTTCTTTACACTGTCAAAAGTTATTTTGTAGAACCGCTGTACATGTATGGAGAGGCTACAGGCTCTCTAAAACTTTAGCCAGCGCTAAATGCAACTCCGTAATCTTATGAAGCAGGAGAGCAAATAGCTCATCAATTCACTACATCCTTCAAGTGCGATTACACAGCGATTAACTAGAGGAAGCTCTTAAAGTTCTAAAAGTGGAATTCCACTGAGGTTTTAAAGAATTTCTGCATCATTCAGTCATTATGATGTAAATAGAACCATGAGTTGTCTTTTGTGAAATGCACGTCTTGCGCAAAACATACTGAATCAGATTTCTTTTACAATGTTGGTGACAGGAACCATGCGTCATTACGTCCATGACACAAATATACACATTTTATTTACTATCCAACCTGACCAGTGAACCTACATATGCCTTCTGAGTTCTTTGGGTACTATTTGTCTTACAACACCCTGCTATGAATAGATTTTTAAAAATACATTTCAGGCCAAAACCGCATATTGAAATGGTTATAAAAGAGTAGCATCAGGCAGCATGTTTGTAACCAATTCATGTAAGAGCTTAATGGGAATTAGCTTTAAGGTATTAATGCTTTAGACATCTGGTTCCTATAACCACTACTGTGAACAATTGTGACTTCATAAGATTTTATAGAACAGTGTTTCACACCAAGCCACTACTGATTTAATTATGCAGCAAGTTTTAATATTCAGTAGAATTCCCCTTTCGTCACAATAGCATGAACACTGTGCCCAGGAATCACACATGTAATGCAAGTTATAACCAGGCATTACACATAACACTTAATAACAGAAGGACATTGGTAGAAAATTCATTAAAAAAACCAAAAAAAACAAAACAAAACAAAAAAAAAAACACTAAAAAGTATAACAGCAGCACAGTAAAACTAATCCTACACCAGAAAAAAAAGACATTCTACAAAGAGACAGTGCATCAGACAGGATCTTCTGTCAATGTGCAGTGACCTTTGCATGCTCTGCAGTGTACACAGTACAAAACCTGCCACACATTAAACTGACCACATTTGGTTCTCATGCTAATATAATTTGATAGGTGTGTGAGGGGTGGACAGTAAAGAAAACAATACTTTCAAATCAACTGTGACAACAGATGAGGTTGTAAGAGAAGGTTGAGGTGACCGTGGCCTAATCTTACCTTGAGGTCTCTGTGCACAATGTGTTTTTGATGGCAGTACTGTACGGCTGATACAATCTAGGAAAAAGATGGGGAAAGAGCAAAAAAGCAGCATGTTTAGCAGGCTAAGGTGGACAGCACAGAGACAAATCGAACGACAGAACCTAGATGTGGAGTCGAGTGTGAAAGCCAATTAGCCACATCGACTGCTATAGCCACGTTTTCCCAGAATCCCATTGATTGGGCATGAGGCATGAGGATGGTCAGACCTGCTACATGGCCTGGAGTGAGCCGGATGGAGCCATAGAAGGTCTTATGCCCAAAGGCTAGCTCCTGGGAGGAAGTGGATCTCACCATTTTGATGGTTTCATTTTTCTTTCATAGTTTCTTTAATTTTATTTACATATTTTTGTCAAAGAAGGGGAACATGAACATTTGAAAATGAAGTACACTATTATGCTCTGAAACTTGATCCGAAGTCAAAAATATTACCAAGGCAATGGGATGCCAGAAACTGCCAGATCATCTTGACTCAACTTCCTTCATTCGTCACAGCACACTGCACGAACCCATGCAAGTAAGCTTTACCATCCTTTATGTTTCAACCAGTTTTTGTATTCAAATATCTAAACATTTGTGTTTCAATGTTGTAAACTCAAACCTTTGTTCCTGTATGTTAGGAAATTTCATATTGTTTTTCTTAAGGCCCTGAAAATGTGGTCTTAAAAGTCCCAGTATTACACATTTGTGACACAAAGCCATATTTCCTGATTTCCCTTTGTGTGACAGTGGAAGGATCTGGAAGTTTTCTTGTGATGCTGAAATGTGTGACTAGCGCTGTAGCGCTGACCCAGATAAGCTGTCTCCACAGCAGCTACAGCAGCACAGCCCAGCAGGCTGAGAGTCAGACAGAGAGTATGAGGTGGGGGAGGGGCGAGGGAGACCCCGGCTCTGTGACTACACACGACTGGCTGAGTTTGTGTCCCAGCGGTGGGCAGATGTTGCCTGGCCCACCATATGGGCGTACTGGCTGTAATGATGGTGGTGGGAGAGTTAAGGGGAATTACATCGAGCTAACTGCACTGTCAGCAGTGTACTGGCCCTACTGAGCACTGTATCCCACCAATATGGGCTAAATGTATAGTCTCTATAGTTCCAGTGAAAATGATGCAGATTTCTGTATTACACAGTTCAGGACACTGCAGTACTATACCTGTCTAAATTTAGCCCTGGCCTCCTTCTCCTTCATTCGGCCATGCGCTACGAGGTAGTCAAACACCTCCCCTGCCAAGAAAATTATAAACCACATCACACAGCGATCATGTACATTCTCTACTGTCCGAGCATATCTAAAAATAACATTCTGTATTCATAGATATCTTTGAGGAACAGATAAAATATGGTATTACTAATGGATTTAATAATGACGCAACATGTATACTCACCTCCACTGGCATATTCCATCACCAGATAAAGGGTTTTCTCCGTTTCTATGACCTCAAACAGCTTTACTGTAGGTTAGAGAGGGATAGAGAAAAAGAAAGATATTAATAATCATTTCAGATTTTGATTTGCTTGAACTGAAGCTCCAAGGCACCCATCATCCTTGATGCCAGCATTAGACAGTTCTAATGAATGTGTATTGTAGGAGGAGAACCACACAAAGGTGTCTGAAGCCTCAGGCAAGATGAGTGATATGTCAGATAGTGTTTTGCTTTATGTGGAAACAAGCACATCACTGCCCCTGTAGAAGCTTGGGTAGAGAAGTGAAAAAGAGACTAATTAAACCCAGAATGCACAATCAGACCAATACCATAGTGACAGATGCTGAAAATGGCCATTTCAGTATTGGTCAGTGATCAAGACTTGAGCAATATTTCTTTTATACACATTAGAATTTGACCCTTATTTAAGGTCACTGTGGTACCACTGGGACAGAATTAGTTTTACATATGGAAGTGGGCCATGCAATTTTAACCACAGGATGTCTGACGTTTGTAACCAATTTGTCCAAGATAAGAAATCTCAGCGTAAATGACATGTAAGAATGGCTACTTGGTTTACGCACTGCCTTCAGACTGAAAAAGACATGGCATATTTACAGATGCTGCAATCAGCGCAAGACAAACTCACTGACTGATTAGTTAATTAACTAACTATGGTTATTTTTACAGTTTGTTTTATGGCAAATAATAGCCATCAGAATCTGATGTGGAAGTGCACAGTACGTAAAAAATACTGACATGGTGGATTTCAACTGAAATCACTAAGAAACAACGATAATAATTACTTTACCCAACGTCCCCATGCAAAAGTAATTCTGTCCAAATCGTGCTTTTGGCGTCCTGTACTGGGACAGATGTGCATCATTAGCAGTGTGGAGACAACTAAACTAATGTAACACTTCTTCATAAAGTCACGTGTATAGAGAATTCTTTTGACACACACAGGTCAGAAACAACTAGTGTGGGAAGTTCAGTTTGATTTGTGCCATTCTTTTTGATTTATCTCCTATGTTTCTTTTCATAAGCAGTTACTGGAAAAGACCTCAGTAAGCTTCAACAGGGCCATTCCTGCCAGTTAAACTCCTACTCTGCCACCTCATTATGACTGCACTGAAAATCTGATGTCTGTATTTGAGATCCTGCTCAGAGAGCCACTTTCAGTTCAGAAGGAGTGATAACACCAAATCCCTGCCAACCTACCATGCCTTTTTGCTTCAACAGAAAGATTAAAAAAGTGGGTCATCAAGAGGAAAAAGGTGGCGTGTGACTAGACACAATAACCTCACAGATGCCAAAGCAGAGAGTCCCCCAGGCCAGAGCAGCTGATGCTCAAGGCATGTGTTTGAACAGAGCAAGCGGGCGATCACACAGGATGCACAAAACAGCAAACACTACTATGATGACCCCTGCACTAGGCCTGTGCGAGATCTAAAAATAATTTGCATGACATTTTCAAGTAAAAAAAAATTGTGACTACTGATATGAAATTGATATTTCACAGTAAATTAGTCTTCTCTCATTCTATCTGTTATTTTACCAAAACAACAATTATCCTCTTTTACACACAAGTTTTTCCCCTGATGTCAGCTTATAATATTTGATTATATTTATGCACCAAAAACAGTCCAACCTCAATTTATCATATTAAGTTTTTTTTGGTCTTTAAGACCAACATATGTATGTATTGTGGCTCATTCAAAAAGCAGTTTGGGCTGAAATACTCCTTATAACCTCAGTGTGAATAAGTGGGTTTTCATAACATCACAAAAACAATGATTTCAAGACCAACTGTTTTTGCAGTCCACAATATATAGACCATATAGACTTGGGAAAGTGAACATTATTATGTTTTGAAACTAACATTGTTTACACAGTACATCAAACTGGAATGGAAAAATTTGTCTTTCCATGATATGGACCCTACAACAGTAATTCAGTGACCCAGGCAGGTCTGTAAATTACTGTTCTAGGGCCCATATCATATTTTTCAATCAAAGTTACTTCTACAAAGCTCCAAGACTAAAGAAGAAACAAAAGCTTCAAAGTTATGTCACACAGCATTACTCATGTGTTTACTGGCACTGTGATCTTAAAAAGCACCCATGCAACAGAGCATGCACAATGTATTTCCTGAATCACACCATTTCAGAGAGCCAATATAGTTCTACAAGTTCTGCAATTACTGACCTACTTTCAAGTAATCAAGTAAGTAGTCCAAAATGTAGAACTCATGCTTATTCATTTTGAACTGAGAGTGAAGAACTAGTAGTCTATCTTAGCTCCACGTCTGCAACCAATGAAGCTAGCCAGTAGTTACAATTTGAAGAATAAATGGAAGACAGTCTTTAATAGACATTCAAAGTTTGAATATACAACCTTTAAGTGGAAAGTACTACTATTGAATTGAAAACATACATATAAACTTATCAGCACTGCACTATGAATGCCCACATTACTAGGAAAACCTACCACTGTTTGCTAATCTGACCAACTAAGGGTGGGTGTTTACAATAATAGTAATAATAATTATAATAATAATAAGAATAATTATTATATAATTGTAATAATTCTTCTTATTATTATTATATTATAAGAAGAAGAAATTATGGGTATGAATTTTAGATCATATAATACAATGACAAAGACAAACTAAAAAGATAAATATCAAAGACATGGTATTTTAAAAAGAGAGTTTTAATTAAATGCTAGGTTAAACAGATATATTTTTTAAATGTTTCTTGAAAGTGTGCACTGAGCACACAATATGTATCATAACATTTTTTTAAAAAGTAGCACCAAAAACTCAGTACAATGATTTTTATTTAACAATTCATTCAATTTATTGCGCTAATGCACTTTAATGCACTGTAATGCACTCATTGCAAAGAAATATGCAACTGGTCAGTGCTCTTGAAGTACTGACAACATCCACAATATGTCAGTTTATCACAATAATGATACCGTTATACTGTCTATGCCAGTTAAAACACTGTGCAACACGGAACAACTGCTCTCCAAATCTGTTTAATTTAGCATTGTGGTGCGTCATTGTTTTTCCTGCAGCCCAAATGTTAACAACCACAGTGTGAACCTTGTGGCTGTAGTAGACAACTACAGAGATATGAATACAGATCTCATT
>JAILXH010199119.1:1580-13033 GCA_023558415.1 Piaractus mesopotamicus | reverse complement strand
ATTTATACATTCAATAAAGGTGTGCAGACTTTTTACATCCAGTGTAAATGCCTTAAGTGGGTTTGCCTTTGTAGTGCTGTTTAGAAAGAAAACGATTAATGTAATCAAGATTTCATGAAACATTTGTACATTAGACCTATCTTGTGTGTGAGTTTGTGCATATTTTGTATTGTATGAATGCGAATTAGCCGGCAAAGCACCTGTAAGCGTTTGTGGGAGGATTTCACGAACATGTAAATGCTTGCTCTATGGCTGGAGGATGTCAGAGAGCATTTTTGTCTTTGTGTATGTGTCTGTATCTGTCTGTGCATGCGTGTGTGCGCATTTTCCCATGCCCACGGGCTGCTAATGCTTCCTGTGTTTTGCCATGGATGTGCTTCGTGCCATTCTGTGGGGAAAAACACAAAGTACTTCTGAATAATTCACTCCAGCTTTGTGGATTGACAACACTTCAGTGGCCTCCTCGAGTCACTGGCATGACCTAAAAGCCCCAACGCAGGACCCTGAATCCAGAGCCACATTGGTCAATCAAACACATCGCATAGAGCCATGCCCCTGCGGAGTGACCTAGCTGTGCTGCTCTGAAGTAAAAACATAGCAGACAATAAGCTCACCTCAGTCTCATAAAAACAGCAAAGCGCTGAGAAACCACAGAGCATTGTCTGGGATCTGATCGGGCTTTATGAGGTCTGCAGGCTACATAGTAGTTAGATGTCTGTATCAAGTTAGTGTTGGTGTCTCAATTCAGACACTATGTGCTCTATTCTTACCCTATTTACAATATACTTCATTATATAAAGGCTCAATCTTAACATCATAACATCAAATAGAAATACAGAGATTGAAGAACAACATCAACAAGCACACTTGAAATTTGAAACAGTTGCAGCCTTTGATGGCTCATCTCCTTCAGTTATGTATGGCAGTGTGTGACTGCTGAGGACAAATAATGTGCAACTCTCCGAACTTCACTTGTCACTGATTTCAGCATATTAACAGTACACCACATTCCATTTCATGTAGCACTTGCACTGAAAGTGGCTAGTACGCCACACAATTTGAGGCTCAGGAAGTCTATGTGCGTGTGTCTGACAAATACCACAGGGCAAATAATCAATGTGACAAAAGATTATCTTGTTTGGTCTGCAAGTCATTCAGTAATGCTTGTGCTGAACAGTGCCATACTGATGCCCATGACTAGTAGGCAAAAACAATTACATAAAAAAAACAAAAACAAACAAACAAAAAAAAAAACACACACAATAATAATAAAAAAAAAAAAAAAAAGGCAAAGTATTTTCCTGCCGGTAACGATTAGGTCCGCCCACACAGTGGAACTCCCAATCTCACACAGCTCTCTGTGAATCTCAGTGGGTTACTGGCTGCCCTGCTGTGAAGTTGCGAAGTTGGAGAAACACACTTCCCTCACTCTTCTCTCACAGCACTCTCTCAAACAGGAAGCCACTCATGAAGATGCAGTGAGGTGGTGGTGAGACAAGCTCACGCCCACACACCTCCCTCACCCCCCCCATAAAAAAGGCCCCACAATAGAAAAAAAAAACATTTAAAAATACAGTCTGCCTCACAAATACAGCAGCCCCATAAGTCAAATGTGTCACGTACACATCACAGTACTTGAAAAGATTATGATACATGATTCACGATATTTAGTTGTGAAGTAGTTTAAATTGACAAAACTAAGGCAAGAGAATTATTATTCTCTTATTATTATTGTTATTATTAGGTTTATGCAGTCACTTTAGTCTGCTGGTTTCCCACACGTGGATCATGCGTAATCTTGGACCAAACTGCAGTGTTAATGGAAAACCACCACTGGAAATTCTTTTTGTTGTATTAAGGCCCTAGGCTTAATTTTGGTGTGGAGAATAAGCTTGTATTACAAAATGAATTTAGGCAAAATATTATGTACTTCAGAATTATTGCGATAAACAATATCTCCCTGATCCAAATTCAGTTATGAAGTACTACACGTGAGTATTACACAGTCAAAAGTTTCTTTAATTTGCACATTTTCCAGCATTCTTCCTAGACTAAAAATGTACATCATAATCTTATATGTACATAATTTACAGTTAGTGATGTTCTATTAGTACACTCTTTTCTAATATGTCAAAATTTTTTTTAACTAACTAAAGATAAGAATTATTGCACAAAGGGAATGGTCAAATAAAGGTAAAGAAGTATTAAAAAAACAAAAACATGATGTGAAAGAGAGCAATAATTTGCATAACTGCATAATTTAAATTATTGTGATGTGCGATAATAGGAATTATTGAACCAAGTTTACTGGAAAACTAGCCTTGATTTTTGCCATTTACTCTCTAATACATGCGGTTGTTTAGTGCTGCAGAAGTACTGATCCTACCCACGCCATACTGCAAAAAAAAGTATTTTGATGTACTTTATCACAGTAACAAAATTTTGCTCACTGTATGTATCCTGATGATCATGGACACACGCACACATGCACAAGCACACGCACACACACTTGAATAGGCTGTGAACAGGTTAGCCTGCATGCTGGGGTAGCAGACAGTCTGCAGGTTATCGCTGCTCCTTTGAAGCCCACATTCCACAGCTCCAGCACTAACAGCTACTTCTCCCCACTAAGTGCAGCCAAAGCTTTTCTTTTTCCCTGATGAGAGAAATAAAACCATCAGCAGCAAACACACACACAACTGCAACTCTGGACATTAAGCTGATATGATGGAAGCTGTCTGTGCTTGCAGTTCTTCTAGTAATATGTTTCCACATATCTCTCAAATCTGGCAACTGTACTGTGATTAATATAATTAAAGGCAAGTTTTGACTATGCCTTCATGCTAATAATGAATAGTGGAGCGCCCTGCCCTTCAGCTGGGGCTTAACACTGTCCTGTGAAGTTGTGCCCAGCCCAAGTCTAAAGGTACTCTAACAAACTAGACAGATTCAGAGGGGAAAAAAGGCAAAGACTATAGTCCATCTACAAGCCAGGTGCAGGCCTTTGAATGACAAGCTTAAACAATTTTCTCAGAGTATCTTTATCAGTTTCCCATCATCATCATCATCAGTTAACCTGGACTCTGAGGCAAAATGGTGAGACACATTCACAGCCACCTCATTAGGCAATGCAACACTAAAGGACAGGTTTAGACAAAGTTTCACCAGAGGCACATGCTACCCTGACTGGATCAAATACACTGCTAGATCATAAAAGACATGAATAAAATTTACCATGCATATTTATTAAGAATATTACAAGAGGGTTTATGTATAAGACAATCTCATATAGTGATGATAAACTAAAGCAGATCCAGCCACCTCTGTAACCACATATTTCAATGTTCATACACACTACAGGAGAATCTGTTTAAAAAAAATAAAAAAATAAAAAAAATAAAGAAAAACACACTCCCACAAACTGAAGCACACACATCACAGTGCATGTGCCGAGCACAGAAGGATCCCTCAGCTGGCCTAATTGGACAGCGGCCCACTTTCCCCACCAGCCCGTTAATGTGTTTTCCTCTCTGACTTCCTCCCCTGTGCACCTCCCTTTTTCTTGAGCACATATATACACACCAATCAGGCATAACATTAAACCACACTTGTTTACATTCATTGTCCATTTTATCAGTTCCACTTTCCATATAGGTGCACTCTGTAGTTCTACAATTACAGACTGTAGTCCATCCGTTGCTCTGCATACTTTGTTCGCCTTCTTTTACCCTGTTCTTCAGGACCCCCACAGAACTATCACAGAGCAGACACTGTTGGAGTTTTAAACACCTCAGTGTCACTGCTGGACTGAGAACAGTCCTCCAACCAAAAATATCCAGCCAATAGTGTCCTGTGAGCAGCGTCCTGTGACCACTGATGAAGGACTAGAGGATGACTAACACAAACTGTGCAGCAACAGATGAGGTACTGTCTCTCACTTTACATCTATAAGGTAGGAGTGTCTAACAGAGTGGACAGTGAGTGGACACAGTGTTTAAAAACCCCAGCAGCACTGCTGTGTCTGATCTACTCCTACCAGCACAACACACACTAACACATCACCACCATGTCAATGTCTCTGCAGTGCTGATAATGATCCACCATTCAAATAACGGCAGCTATGTTGAGGTCCTGTGGGGGTCCTAACAAAGGAAAGAGGGCTAACAAAGTATGCAGAGAAACAGATGGACTAAGCAAGGAGATGGACTTAATATCATGGTTGATCAGTGTATGGCCATAATGCATGTGTTAGCAGCTGCGCCTCGCACTGCTCTGCAGTAACAGGGAAGAAAGCAATGCTCATGATGGGGGTTCTAATCATGCCGCTCTTTCTTAGGCAAGCCAAGGTTGAATGCCTACCACGATGCCATGACGCTCAGCTCGATGTGACCCTGTTGAGGGTTTTGAGGCTTCTGAAAAGACAGGAAGGTTGACAGAGCCCCAGCAAATGAAAAAGATTTATTTTATTCACTGGTTGTGTTTCAGCCCCCACATCAATGACCCACTACCTCCATAAGCATTTAAGCTTTACGAAAAACCCTCAAAGACCACAGAAGCTGAACTACTGATTGTGACAGCACAACATGAACGCCATAAAAGAGCAATCTTAAAGGACCCAAAATAGACATTCGGGGGTTTAAACTATATTTAGACCAATGTAGTTCCTATATTTAGGTTTGAGTCTTCAGTATGAAAATAACCACAGATTCCATTTCATGTTGAGGTATCAGCTGATAGCTGGGGGTGGATGAGGAACACAGTCAGGAGCTTCCAGTAACGTACATTACGTCGCATTTAGGGTTTAAAGAAATGCAACAGAGAGCTTTGGTGATGGCCACTTGTCATAAAAGGCTTACTTTGATCAAGTCTAAATTCCACAAATGGATTTGGGATAGAGGGATGTTACGACATCTATAGGTACACCACTACGCATCTAACTGAAGCCCAACAAAGCCATGTGTTTGACTAGAGATGGTCTGCATCCACATGCAGCCAGAATGCCTTTGCTGTACTATTAATCAAAGGAGGGGTTACATCCTTTCCATGGGAAAAGTATATTAATTTCTGATTTCTTAGTTTCTTCAGTTTTCTCAATCTGGAATTATATGGATTTTGCATAAATGGCTCACAAATGAGGTCTCATCATCCAAGTCTTAGCACATAAAAAGTGATATTTAACAAACACAGACAATATTTTACAGCGCCATATCTTTGCTAAGCACATGATTTAAACATATAAAATTAATAACTAGGGGACCGCCATTTCTCAGGTCATAAACACTTTTTGAATTTTTTGCTTGAACAGCCTTCAGAAATTCTACTGTCACACTTTGTTGTTTTTTGTGAGGTCCTCTTCTTCTGAGGACATCTCTTTTGACTGGTTAATACTGCACTTGAACAGAATTCCAACTGCGAAGACCACATAAAATCGTGTACTTTTTCTATTTGGCAAGGTAAGTCAAACCTACAACTGAACCTGACAGCAACACAGAATTCCAGATGTGCCCCTTTGAGAAAGTTATTGAGTTCACATACTTCTTGCCACCAATGACTTGGACTGTTCAAACCATTTGTTTAATAAAGATATAATGCAGTGCAAAATATGTGATGTTTGTTAAATAAACCTGTCTTTATTTTTTTCACGTTTTACTTTAATTACTTTAACTACAAATTCTTCTTCTAATTATTAGATGATCAGATCGCATTCTAGAAACAATTCATGTAGAAATACTTACATATTTGTGTTTTAAATAAAACTTAAAACATTTATTGACAGTTTAAAAGAGGCAATTCAGAGATGATGAGGGAGGGATGATGAAAGAGTTCTGAGGGGGGGTGGGTTTCTGACATGAGAAGAATAGAAAAAAGGACTTTTTGGGGCATCTGGGCAGCGCTGTCCTCAGATGCCTTGGAGTTCTTTGTCACAAGTGTTGTGAGTTGAATAAAGATGACTCTCTCCTAATCCTGACATCTTTGTCCTCTTTTGTATCGTCCTCAGTCCTTCACTGGGCCATTCCAGGTTAGAGTTGATAAATTCTCTCAGTGCAGTGGGTGGCACGTTATTTAAAAACATGCCTCAGGAGGAAGGAAACAGACGAACCCCTGGGAGGATGGGTGTAAGTTGTCATGTGTATGTGTCCGTGTGTGTGACACAGTGAGTGTATAACAAACACAGACAGTGTTTCAGTTTCTCCCTTAAGTATACCTGATACCATAAGCCAAAGGTTAAAGTGAAAGCCTAAATCATGCCATGTTAGAATAAAAGTTGTGCCAGCTTAGAACAAAGCATTCAGTCCTCTGCTACCGAGATCCCTGTTGTAATCTGCCCATGCGCAAGTCTGGACAGAAAGTGTACAATGCATCTCCCTATTTAAATAAATCTTTCAGACAAGGAGCAGAGTACAGCGAGAGAGAGAGAGAGCGAAAGAGAGAGACCTCACTGGTGAAAGAAAAACAGGAAAAGGAAAGTTCCAGTGATGTGTGCTGGAAGTGACTGCGCGAATACAAAGCTAAGGGTTCAGCCATCACCAGACATGTTGAAATACATTGAAAATAACCAACTATGTGAAATCACATATTTCCTTTTAACGGAGAGGCAAAAGACCCCTTATCTAAACTGTGAAGAAAAAAACAAACAAAGTAAATCCTGATTACACTTCATTGACAATCACATCCCAAACAAATCATTATTCCTCTCTGGTGAAAACAACTGCATAAGGATAAAAGCCTAGACAGCTCCCTCACACATTATGAGATGTCAGGTCAAATCCAGACACAGTAATGAAACAAACGCGTAAACAAATAGAGCAGCGCAGATGCAACAGTATCTGGGTGATGCAAGTCTGAATGAGGTCACTGCCAGAAGCAGGACTGGCCCACATAGTGAAAAGCTGCCAGGATGCAGAGATCAGTCTATCTGCATTCTTGTGGTACTGGGAAATCTGAATTTGCTGCAATTCACCTGCTCATTAGGTCACTCTGAGAGGAAAAAGAAACCCATAACAAATACTTGATATATGGCCATACACAAATCAATGGCAAGCAATGGCTTCCCGCCTCTTTTCCTTCTAAAATCTAGAGTCTACAGAGCTCAACCTATAAACTACACAGACAGGTAAAGACAATTTCCATTTTTTTCCCCACATTTTCCACATTTGATTAGTGCGTAATTAATCTGTCAATAACTAAATATTCCACATTACACACAACGTTTCATTAAACAAATACAAAAATAAAATACACAATTAGTTTATAACTTTGTTCTATGCTTTTCCAAAAATAAACATTATTAAAGTCATAGCAACGCATCTTCTGCATTGCCCTCAAACCTCCTGCTTTTGGTGTCAGCGCTTTCAAAATCATCTGTCAACGAGAAAACACAGAAACTGGAGTTTTTCAAAAATATTCATGTGTGAATGAGCATGTCTGAGTGCAATACAGCACAAACAACCCTGGTAACCCATAAGTGCAATTTCAATGTGTAGATTTGACCAAAATGCAGCTCATCCTTTCAGCCAAAATTGTATTTATCTATCTAACTAAAACAGAGGTAGCTGAAAAACAATGGCACCCTTTAACTATAGTCTTCGAAGATGTCGTTAAAGTCATGTTTCCATATTTTGTTGTACACAATCCAGTACTGTAGGTTATGTCATCTGTATTTTCCCACTTTCAATCAAAAGATGCACATGGGGCGCACATTATTTATTATCAATGTTAGTGATGATGTTAATTAGTTTATCGATAATGTTGTAGACATATCTCAGATGAATAAAAGTTCTTAATTACAGCTTGTTTAACGCCTGTTGTGCCAGCCCCAAAAATCCAACCCCTAGAATTTCTAAGCAACTTCAGAAGAAAACAAACAAACAAACAAAAAACAAACATGAGAGCTTGGGTGCCACCATAGCAAAGGCTTCCACAAAGATGGAAAATGAGGGACTGAAAGGCAGATCAGTAATATGGTTATTTTTCTTTTTTAATACTACTTCAAAACTATTACAGCTTTAGTGGTTTGAGGCAAACCTGGCACCAAAAAGCAACAATACCAGGGAAATTTGTCTCTAAAGGGATGCATCCATTCCCAGCATTTCCTCACACATCTCAGATGTTTCTCATACAATCCATCTGAATAAAACCCAGCGCTTCATATGTTTCTAAGACACCAGGGCTACCAATTCATCTGGGATGCCTGGGCTGGATGATCTACACCCACACACCCCCACCTATCACTGTCTGTCTACACGCAATGATGACGCTCGTCAGCCTGTGTCACCCCTTTGAGCTATTGAGCATAGAGAGTATTTCCAGGCTCTCCATCTCCACTCAAACACAGGCAGTCGATGGCTGACCCTGATCTGATAAAAAGCAGCTGATTCTAAAAGAAGAGACAGAACTTGAACCAAGGGCTCTCCTCCCACACCCATCAATTGCATAAGAGCAGGTCACACCAACGCAAATCAGAACAGCGTCAGTCAGAGACTACGCCGTGCAGTTACATGGAAATACAGAGAGGTGTTCTAAGCAGTACAGATATGCCCACTGTCTCAGAGAAGCCCTAAATCTCAGAATCAAATGTCAAATAAAAGCAGCAAGCCAGCAAACAGGCATACAAATGAACCATTAATTCAGATCAATTTCTTTGCTTACACTTAAATCATTTACACTATGGCAGGGGTGTCCAAACTTTGTGTTGGAGGCCCAAGTGTTTAATGTATATAAGTACTCTGGAATCAGTTAAAATATCTGACTGCTTTATTTCTATCACAACTACAGCCTGGATGGAAACATGCCATCCTCCCATTCTGAAACTTATTATTATATATTACTTAATATAATGAACTGGGATTCATCTAGGTTAAGCACATGTAACAGGGGCAAAAAAAGTGGGCTACCATCAGCACAACTTAATTTACAGTACAGATCATTCTGTCAGGCTATCCAGAGATAAGAAAGAGCAGATATATTGTTACTAGTAAATAAAGTGGTGAAATCCCATCATGTCACACCCACAGACGATGCCATTACAAAAACCAGAAAGGCTGACAGCATATCAACATTGCAACTAACCATGTTGGCTTGCTTATGAGCCTAATCCAACCTCTGTGCTGCCAAATACAGCCATAACAATACCAATCTGGCATTAAACAGTTCACACAACCTAGTATTTAGCACTGTCTATATAGATGTAGATTTGTAAAAACTATCTTCCAGTAATCCAGCTGAGAACCGTTTTCGAAAACAGAGGCTCTGCGGTCAATACGATCTTGAAAGACATCTAACTTTGAAAAAATTATGCAACACAGATCAATGACAGTCTGTGAATAGTTCATACTAGCTATGTCCTATTTCTTGATACCACGTCCCATTAATTGGTA
Organism: Piaractus mesopotamicus; assembly: GCA_023558415.1. Taxonomy (NCBI): domain Eukaryota; kingdom Metazoa; phylum Chordata; class Actinopteri; order Characiformes; family Serrasalmidae; genus Piaractus; species Piaractus mesopotamicus. The sequence goes on along the minus strand of JAILXH010199119.1, from coordinate 3,656 downwards.
CCAGATCCCCAGAGGATTTGGAAGAGACCCAGCCAGAAGGGGCCATAGTGGCAAAACTGGCTTTGCTCACACCATGGTTTCTCCACAGCTCTCTACAGGAACATGCATTATGAATGGACTTTCATCCATAAAAGAGAGAGAAAGGAGTACCCTATGTGCTGTCTCCTTTCACATGTACAGCATTTTTTTATATCAGCCATATATATCACTATGGTTTACAGTAGATCACAAGAGATAAACATGATCATTAGGACTAGGCACACTAACCCATATCCTACATTTTTTACGTATTTTACTTTCCCCCTGAATTCAACATATGTAAAAAGAATTATGAAACACTTGTAATTTATGTTATATGACTATTTTCTCTCTTTATAATTTAGAATTAACAACTTTTTTGTTACTGTGTGTTTAAGACTGATTAAGACTAAATCACCTCTGATTGGCAGCCCTGTTACTGTGCTTCTTTCAGAAAGCAGTCTGGGCTGAAACACTCCTTATAGCGTCAGTGTGAATGGGTGGGGCTAAACTGCTGTAGAGTGAATAAGTGGATATACATGAATGCGATGAATTTGAGAATTCATTAAATGGTTTTCATTCATTCGTACATTCAAAATTGACCGCAGTTTAATTTCCATATATTGACTGTACTGAGTGGGGACTGCATGGTGTCTTTTAAAAACAGTGCTGAGATATTACATCAAACTTTTTGAAATTTTGAAAAAAAAAATCAAGGAAAAATTGTTTTACCATGACATGGTCCCTTTAAGTGCACAGACATCTTCAAATCAATTCTACTTTGAGGAATCACCAAGCAAGATCTAAAAGCTGCATCCGTAAGAGATTTGTGGGCAGATTAACAGACACCACACACCCAGCCGGAAGTACCCTGTGACAAAGTCTGAGCTAACTCAGTTTAAGCACTGGACTGTACTAACAGTTGGGTCTAGGGCAAACCTGCACAGAACCCACTCACGCTCATGCTCCACCCCAACTGACCGTTCATTCCTCCTACAGCCACATGCTGAGCCACGGGCTGTCAATGGGTCCAGAAATGGAAAACAAACTAAAAATCAATGGCCTGGAAAAACAAGTCCCAGCTAATTACAGGGACAGGGGTTAGGTTATTGGAAGGGAACACCGTTACCCGCTTGTAGGACCAAAAATGATCTATAGAGCCCTATCAGAAAAAATGGGTAAAGAGAGAGGGCTTCTGATCACAGATTTTCAGCACATGAATCTCTGAATGGAGAGCATCAGACAAGACAAGAAGCTGGGCCTCTTGAAGCTCACAGAGCAAGAGGCTTGTCTCCTGCCCCTCCTCCCCGCTTCACTGGCCCATCTAAGTGCTCTGCTTTCTGCTCGGGCATATGCGGTGTTATTACTCCTGCCTCTCATTCGAATTTCTCCGCTCTTGCTATTATTAGCTGCCTCTGATATCCAAGTCCACAGAGGCTTCCTTCGTCAGCCTCCACTTACCCAACATGCACTGCTCTGCAATGAAACGCTTTGGGTTTTCGCTAGCTAGAGCTAAAGAAGCTCAGTCTGTGAAGTGTCAGAACTGAAAGAGATTTCAAAATTGAATGTCCTTCAAATTTTCTGATTAAAAACAAAAAAGCAAAATATATTTTTCTCAAAAGATAAAAGAGGAAGATGGGAGGGTGAAGAGAAGATTTTTATTGCTCAGCAGCAATCCAAAATATTTACCTTTTGGAGACTTGTAGGATTAAGCTGCGTTTTATCAATAATTTTTATGGCCACCTGCAGGAAAGAGCGAAGACAAATTGTATTTTACTGACCTGGCAACTTGAGACTGGCAAGAAGCCAAAGATGTATTGGGAAAAAAACAAAATGTCTTTAGAATTACATCAACATTTCTAACATGATTATTCTCAAAGGCAAATATACAATGTCTCATTTTATCTTTAAGTTTCATTCATTTTTAGGATAATTTCTTTTCAAAAGTGAAAACAGATAGAGAGAGATTGCGAGTGTAAGACACAAAGACACAGAGACATCGAGCAAGTAACAAAGGGAGAAAAGGAGAGAGAGGCAGAGAATGTGAGAGAAAGAGTG
>JAILXH010199055.1:11605-27011 GCA_023558415.1 Piaractus mesopotamicus | reverse complement strand
TTGTTCTGGTTGATATTCTGTTTATCTCTGTCGGATTCCCTGGAGCAGCTTAATAGGGGGGTGGGTGGATTAAGGTTCAAGGGTAAGGGGTTGATGCAGAAGCACACTTTTTGTTGTTTCACTTCAACAATGTAATATGTTTGTCATTCTACAAAAGCTAATAAAAAAGATTAAAAAAAAAAACGGTACCTTATTTAAGCCTAATTCCTGCTTACCTTTGTCCGTTTTTGTAGATAAAAGGAGATAGAAGATAAAACGGAGAAAAAAAGATAAAAAAGGAGAAAGAAGATAAAACTTTTGACACTAAACGTATCTTGGTTGGTGGACTACATCCTACGGGAAGATTGTTTACATTTTTTTTTTTTGCCAAACTATTCCTTCAAAGCCTATATTTGAGGAAAATATTAACTTTGAATACTGAAGAAAAATAAGCAAACCACAAAACCCATCAGAGCAGCAGTTGAAGCACAATCTACATAAATCAGCATCTCCCTCTAGTGGTCACTGCAGGTACTCACAGTTTTGTAAAGGTGCTCACTTTCAGGGGTGAGTTGGTGGAGGCAGGTGGTGTTAAAGTGATAGTAGTGCCTTCCACCTTAAAGCCCTTCTCCAGAAGGTGCTGACATCTTGATGCCACAGTGAGCAGGTACCACTTCCCACTCATCTAGAACAGAAAACAACATTAGAGTAAAGGATGTGTTTTTTTTTTTTTTACAGGTAGTCACTCCTCCTGAGGAAATTAAATACATTATCCTGTGTTAGTTTATCTGTCAATGTGTTCCAAAATATAAATATTGTAACCTACTTTTTAATATATGATATTTAGTTTGGATATTCAGCTGTTATTCATTATGATTGGCCAAAATAATTGATAAATACATGCTGGTAAAAAATACCCGATGGATGTCAATGTCTTTAGCCGGCGTGATCTCTTCTACAGGCTTTTCTTTCTTTTTGTCTGTCGGCTTTGGCTTGAATCGCGTCCTTCTTCCATCCACAGGATCAAACATGCTCAGCCCCAGAAACACCAGCAGCAAAACGCACACACAGATCCGCATCATAACTGAATGTAAGTCCACCCCGTTCACTTTTTAATTCACGATAAACTGGTGACTGGGCCCTTTTCTGTGTTTTAGTCTGTCCTGAATATTTCCTCTCACAGTTCTGTCCTAGTTTGTCGGCTAGTTATCTGTTGGAGTCTTTCTCAAACTCAGAGTTGACACACAACAAACAGAATGTAACCCCCACTTAGTTTATCATTAACATCTCTTTACTGGAACATGACAAGACAGGAGTCCCCCTCATTACACACGCACACACTAACACTCACAGAGTGAAAAAAAGTGATTTAACACATTTCCACATGCATAAAATAAATTATGTAATAATAGTAATAATGAGAAGAAGGAGAAACTTTTCAATTATATAGCATCTACATTTAAAAGCACAGAAAAAGGCAAAAACAAAAATGTATTAGAATGAATAGTAACTATAATAATGATGCCTAAAAAAGGAACTAAAACTTAAAAAAATGAATTAATGAAAAAAGGGAAAAAAACAAAAAATGGTAAAACAAGGTGACAAAAAAATACCAATAAATAAATAAATAAATAATAAAACAAATTTAATTATGTAAAACATAAAATAATGACTTGAAATATAAATACAGGTTATTGTATTTTTACACAAAATAATTATTGCCAAACATAAACTGAAAGGCAATTTTATTGATGTAATGTATTTTATTCATGTGGAAATGATGGACACACTTGAACCAAGTAAATTCAGTGCATCGTTTTCCAGTGACACACACACACCAGTACCAGCTCCGACTGTATTCCCTCTTACATTTAATCATTTCTCTTATGTCTCAGAGTTAAATGCTTTATTAAATCATGTCTGCACAAATAACTGTACAAGCACATATTTGAAGCAGCATTGTTTATCGATGCACTAACAGTACAGAGAAAGCATAGAAAGAGAAAGAACATTACATAATACAGAAAAGTAAAGAAGCTTGCTCACTTTTTTTGGATATCAGCATAAAAGATGACACCCAGTACATTTTGATAAACGCTGATACATTAGCAGAAGATGTTCCAAGCTTCTGAGAGCTCACAGCCTGGATGTATATTCATAACGCCTCCAGGGAAACGTCTTTGTGGGATTGAGTGAGATGTGTGTGTCAGTTTTCTCTGGGTTTGAAGTTCAGAGCAACACTGTTTATGCAGAATCTCTGGCCAGTTGGATCAGGTCCATCATCAAATACATGACCAAGATGGGCATCACACTGCCAAAACAAAAACACATTTTATTTAAATTGATAATAACCTGAATTAGTATGACTTATAAGAATTTGCAGCCATATGTATATGAGTCTTAGGGGGCACTAGGCTCATAGCTTAAATGTTGCTGTCCAAAGAAAACATGCATCTCTTTCATTTTACAGGAGAAAGCAAAACATTTTTTTTTTAACTTTAAATGTAAGTTACCATAAATAAGTTTTATTCCAAGTGATTTTGTAACATTTATGTTGGTCCATTCATCGTGAATTTGTCACACAATACAAAGAACAGCTACAGCAACTATTCCAATAATGCAAAAAAAAAGGTTCTCTCTTCTTTTCTAAATTAGTGTCCATGGTAATCAGTCATATAATACTGATACAGCAGATAGAGATTAGGTTAAAAAATACTGGAGTATTGCTTCAATGTATCTGTTGCCTGCACTCACTTGCTTGCAGAGAACCTCTGTTCCTATGCTTCCGAGTGAGTTATCAGGACGCCGGACGATGCTGCTGTGACTCTCGTCTCTCTCCCATGTCCCATGAGCCTCGAAGAACGAGGGCCAGCCGGTTCCAGAGTCATATTTTGATTCTGAGCTGTTGGAAATATTCAGAATTTTAGTAGAGATGGAAAAAGTGATCTCACAACACATTGCAACTTTAATCATTATCATGAAAGATTATTATCTTTTTTAAAAATTAAGCATAACCACACAGGCTTTTACCTGAAGAGCGGTGCATCACAGCAAACACAATGGTACATCCCCACTTCACTGTGGTTTAAGTATATTCCACTGAACGGCTGTGTGAAAGGAAACATTTGACAGAACTATGAATCATGACTGGGTAGTGACATGCTGATTATTGATTATTGTGTTTACAGCCACTTGGAAAGGGGACTCAGTAAATGTCAAATAACTATTATTTAATCCAATTCAAAGGGTTAAAATAATTATTTCACGACTTATTTATCTACTATAAATTATCCAGCAACCAGGATGAATTTTTAATGACCTACTAAGAATTATTCAGCATCTACGATGAATTATTTAATAACTACTATGAATAATTCGGTGTCCATAATAAATTATTCAGCGACTAGTAAGAATTATTTATGATCTACTATGAATTATCCAGTACACTCAGTATCTACTCTACATTACTATTCAGCAACTACTATGAATTATTCGGTAACTACTATGAGTTATTTAGTGACTACAATTAATTAATGAGTGACAATTGTGCATCATTCAGCACCCACTATGAATTATTTAGTATCTACTGTAAATTATTCAGTAACTACAACATTTTATCTAATACAAATAATTTACTATTTGCTATTAATTTTTCGAGAACTACTTTGAATTATTTCATATCTACTATGAATTGTTCTGTGATGACCCCATATTTTTCAGTCACTACTATGAATTATTCAGTAACTACTACATATTATTTAGTATCTACTATGAATTATTCAGTAACTGCTAAGAATTATTCGGCAGCTTCTATGAATTATTTAGTGTAGACTAGGAGTTATCCAATGTCTACTATGAGTGGTTCATGTTACTAGTCTAAACTTTTCCACACACCACTTCTGTGCCTTTCTCTCTGGTGACCACATACTGCTCTGGAGTGAGTTTCTTCTGCCAGTCTATAGACTCATCATATCGGGTTAATGATAAAAGATCTGTGAAAACAAACAAAAAAATGCATTGATTAACCCCTCAAAATCCCAGGCTTATTACATACTAAGGCTTATTATACAAACTGGCTGAGCTATTCTCAGGTTATAGAAGTGTATAACAAAACTTTGGGCCTGCCGGCTGGCCCTGGCCATATCATTGGTTAATGAACCTGCAAGATTTTTGTGATTCTTAAAGCACAGCATTGGTTAGAAATATAACATACAAAAAAATACTGTTGTTTTTCAGAATCATGGAAAATCGTCAAGGCTAACTAGGAAATAGACTGCATTGCAGTGTTTGAATAAATTAGAGAGTATTAATTCTAACTGCATATAATCACTGTCCTGCATATCAAAAACACTGACCAGTGTGGGATTTTTAGGTATATGAAGTGCTGCCAGGGGTGGCCTTTGCAGTAAGCAAATTGTATTTTATAGGATCTTCACTGTTTCGGTTTTACCCCGGGAATTGAGCTAAGGCAGGGGTGTCCAATATTATCCACCAAGGGCCAGTGTGGGTGCAGGTTTTCATTCCAAACGAGAAGAGAAAGAGAAGAGAAAATCTGCAGCCACACCGGCCCTTTGCGGATAAGATTGGACACCCCTGAGCAAAGGGGTCATCGTTCTTTTGCACCCCCTTCAGGTGCAGTGCTGACTGCCAGTGGAGATTTCACCTTCGGGTCTGACCTGTAATGGATGCACGTATCACCACAGTGGTAAAAATTCCACTTCCGATAAAACACTGATAATCTCTTTAAGAGGACATGACACTGCAGAATGCGAATGTGAAATTGAAAAACAATTTGGCATAATTTTGGCAGTAAGAGGTGCTAACAACTTGCTAAACAAGGTTTTGTTACCATAAAAAACAGGGACTTGTGCACGGCTGTGTAGAGCTGAGTTATTAGTCTTCATGGGAATTAGTACAGTACATAATGTAACAGCCACGTATGTTACAGATTGAGATTCAGATCCTTGATCGGATAGTAATAATTTTTTGGTTGCCTTGTGAAAAACTCAACATTACATTTATTTTCCTCTTAAACAGAATTTATCTATTGAGTGATGCAAAATACTTTGGATTATTTTAATTCACATTCATGTAGGCCTTTTTTTGCCCTTAAGCCCTTGTCCCCAAAAATTGTCTGTGCATGGACTTATATACCAGTGTGTCATACAGAATCAGATACCACATAAATAAGTCTTGTTTAGTTTACCAAATAACGCAGCACAATGTGAAGCAAGTATGTGGTGATTTAAGCTTTTAGTTTGTACATGTAAGCTATATTAGGCTAGTAGCTTCAGTGTAAAACAAAGGCCCAATCCCATTTCACCCCTTGCCCCTACCACAAAGCCTTTATCCTTTCGTTTTGCGCGCTCACGCCTCAGGGTAGGGGATTTTTTTATTGAGATATAGGGGTAGGTCGAAGTGTTAGGACTACATGGCCCTCCAAACGGATGTTTTTCTGAGGCGTTATGAGAAAAAAAGAAAAAATGACTGCGCGTCCGACCAAAGAAACAAACACATAAAAAATTACGATGACCATTGTATTGTCTTAGTTTAATGTCGTTTCAATGTATTATGGTCCTTTTTTTCATAACAAGCATTAAAAATAAATAGCAGTACACTGATGTCTCGGTAGCTCGCTAAATTTCCTGATCCACCTTAACTGTTGCAGTAGTTACATGCTGGTGCTTCACGCGTCAAAACTGCTGCACTATTTAAGGTGGAACGGGAAAGTTCGAACAAGAAGCTGGCGAATAGCTGACTTCAACTTCATACAGAGCACCACTAGTAGCCTATTAATGAAGCAGTTTTCTGTTTGTTGGGTTGTCCCAATTCGTAGGGAAAGATTTGAACCACTAACCCTTGTAACTCAGTTCCAAGGGGCAATAAAAATAAGAAATAGGATTGGGCCTAAAGAAACAAAATTAAGACACCAAACATGTTTTTGCTGAGCATCTACAAGGCAAATCTACATAAGCTTTTTAATTCAAATTGAAAAAGTAGCGTTGGTAAGTCAGGAGAAAAAACTTGCAATTACACATTTCCACCAGAGAGGTCTCCATATCACCTCAACCTTCATAGTGTAGCTTTAGAGAAATCAATTTGTTGAACACAATATATTGTTTAAAGTTATAGGTTTTGCAGGAAGATGTTAGCATTCAAACCTGAATTGTGCTTGCTCTATTGACCGTTTGTCCAAACTTGGGATGCCAAACATGTCTTGGCTGACTACATTTGGGCTAACTTTGTTTTTTTTCTTCACTGAACTATTCCTTTAATCCTCATATAATTTAGTTGAGGTGCTGCCACTGTATAAACCTTGGTAGTTCAGACCAGTTTCCAATCCTGATCCTTTATTACTCCTAATTTGCATATTTTAATGTTTCTTGTTCTATAACTTGATTCAACTAATCAGTCTTTCATTAGGATAAAACAAGGATGCTAGAGCAGGGAACACTAAAATGACACACTAACTGGTCTATAGCTAATACAGCAAAACAAACATTCTTACCTGTTGTTGTGCAAAGTGGTCGGATCCGTATAAATCTCTTCTTAGACAATGCCAATTTTGCAGCAGTTCCGTTAGAAATCAAAGGAATAAAACGAAGTAGAAAACGAGACATCCTGCAGGAGGAATTGAACTTCACCCCTCCTCCTGAACAAGAACTCAGTGACTGCACTCTGAAGCCTCTGAACTGAATATTTTTACTGCTGCTTACTCCACGTGCCCTCCCTTGCTCAACAGCCAATGTGAGACTGCTCAAAAACGTGTTTAGAGTTGATAATGTAGGTCAAAGTTAACAAAAACTACCATCAGCTTCCAGCCACGCGGTAATGGGAACTGATGTGACGTGTAATAGCAGCCACTGCCATTAATAATTAACATCTTCTTTTGCTTTTATCTTATCATTTAGTCTTGAATACTTGATAAATCCATCTTTGACACTGAAACCCACTATAACATAAAACTTCCTGTGACGTTCACTGCAACGTTATTTTTTAACATCTTATTTTTCAAATAAGTACGGGTCAGAGGTACATGCAGGGCATTTCAAATAAGTAAGAGTCAGAGGTACATGCAGGGCATTTTAAGGCAAGATAGTCCAAAAAAACCTTATTTTTTCATATTTTCCACTATTTTACCAGAGCAAGTTCACTGGTGGTTTTGGATAGATAACATTTATTACATAAAATGTAAATAAATAAAAGGCTATGCCTGGTTTCTATCACCACCACTGTGTAATAATTTCACATCATACCACTCTGAATGACTTTGTTTTAAATTGATTAATGTATGCAAAACCGAGAAAAATCAGTGGAATTATTTTTTAGATATGTATAATGGCAAAATAAAAAAAGATTTTGTTTTTTAATGTGTTTAATCTTCATATGTCTGACTGATAACTCGTTGTAGGTGACATACTCACTAAAAGTGATGCACTGAATTGACTGAATAAAATGTTACAATCCATGCAATTTTGTATTTCAGTTTACTTACTTTAGACTATAAATGTGACGTAATCGATTTGTAAAAAAAAAAAAAAATTAATCATGTAATAAAATCATTCAAGTAAAATCAATGCAGCACTTTGTTCAGCGGAGTTCTTATTAGTCCCAGCAAAGACAAGCACCTACACAGCTAATTTGCATTCACATTTAATTATTATGTAAATACAGAGATATAAAAAGATCCAAACTGTAACTTTGCTATTAAATTCTTCCAGTTAGTGTCTCAGATTGTTTGGTATTGTATAGCTGCAGGTGTGCCGCACTTCATGAGCCTGCCAGGTTGATGCATGACGTCTATAATATAACTCTGAGGGTGAATGTAGAATCCATTTTTTGGAGGGCTGCTGACAAGAACCTCATTCCAGGCCCGACAGTATTCCCCTCTTACCAAGCTGCAGCTCACTCCTATCCTGTCTGCCAAAGCCTGCAGAACACAGCACGGATTTGAAACAAAATCAAACTGCTGCATGCAGCTCAAGCACTGATAATGTGAATAAAGTGATTCTTCAGCCAAAAATCTAATTTCACAGTTTTCCCCACTTTCCCTAAATATAATCGATGTTTGGTGTCTTCAGTTTAACTTCTTTAACTTTTTTTTTTAGTTTGGTTCTTTAGTTTAATACTGTGCAAATGTCAAGCGACCACCCTTCGTTTATTTGCTTTCCAGTCAAATGGCCATTCAGTATATATTCTCATATACAATATACTTATATACTTAACAGAAAATTGCACAGACCTCAACGGCTAAATACAATTTTACATTTTTCAGTATTGAGTGTGTCAACTTTTTGCATGGTCAGTCTCTCGTTCTTAGAACCTCAGCAGCTTCTTTGTTTGATTTGTCTGTTTCCTTTTCTCTGTAAGAGCTTCTTAACATCTACACATCTTTTTAGACACATAGTGTTGTCTTCTCACAGTGGAAGGATGAACAGAAACACCTGTGGATTTTTTTTTCAGATCTGAAGTCAGAGAGGAGCTTGATTTTCTCCTCTCTCTCAAAGATGAAAGCTTTAAGTGCCGTTTATCTGATGGGGACTGTTTTAGTGGTCTACCAGGTTTTGCTTGGCTGTTAGGAGTCCCATTTTCTTTATAATTTTTAATAGTATTTTTGAACTCCAGTTTTGGCCGTTTGAAAACATTTGAGATAAGTGGGAAAAACTGTGTAAATGTTTGGCTTGATCATCACAGATAGAGGACTGGATCTTTACTTTGAAAAGCAGTGCTCTGTGGTAGTAGGTGCCTTTTTTGATCTTTCCAATAGGGATGATGTTAGACCGGAGTTCAAACTTCAGTTCACTCAAGTGAAGCTGCCAAGGAAAGTCATGCTGCTTCTCAATATTAACTGGACCCCCCATTGCATCACACACCAACCTGTATGAATCATTTATCACATCATAATTAATATTAATAACCACATTATTAATACATTTTATCACATGTTTATGATATCACATAGTATTAATAAAAAAACACAAAGAGCCAATTTCCCAGACCCAGATTAGGCCTAAGACTATACAAAAAAAATTCCAATGTTATTTCTTAGTTGAGACTGAAATTTAGCCCAACTTTCTGCAAAGCTGAACCTACATATATAAGATAATACATGTACCTACATGTAATGTTTTCAATGTCATTTTTTAAAAGCGATATTGTAGTGGTGGTTATTTATTTAAAGGATTTCTATCTTTAAAAACTTTCCTGCTGGTAGTATAACAGTATCGCAGTGTGCCTTATTACTACATATTACCACATTAATGACTCATGAACGTTCCAGCTTTGCGAGATCATTAGGATTGGAGTTAGGTGAAACTCACTTAGCCAAAGCAGTGTACATCTCAGCTTCTTTGTTTTGGGGCAGGACCATTTTAGCTGCCTCTGTGATCAGGCAGTGAAAGGCAGCGTCGTACGGCAGAGTCCACGGCTCTTCAACTCCTGCATCCTGCAGTGGTTTATACCCATTCTCATCTCTCTGTTTCTCATCCTCCTGCCGGCCTTTACCTTTCATTTTACTTAAAAAAAGATTAATGGAAAATTGGTGAGAGATTCCTGACTGATGTTACTTTACTGCTTTGTGAAATAATTCAGTGCAGCATGAAATTTCAAATAGCACCACAATTCTACAGTTCAAATATGACTGGACGTCTATCTGTTTCTCTGCATAATTTGTTAGCCCCCATTCACCCTGTTCTTCAGAGCAGGTATTATTTGGGTGGTGGATCATTCTTAGTACTGCAGTGACACTGACATGGTGGTGGCCTGTTAATGGGTGCTATGATGAGTGGATCAGACACAGCAGTGCTGCTGGAATTTGTAAACACCTCAGTGTCACTTCTAGGCTGAGAATAGTGCACCAACCAAAAATATCCAGCCAGCAGCATTCTGTGGGCAGTGTCTTGTGATCACTGATGAAGGACTTTGCAGCAACAGATGAGCTACTGTTTTTGACCTTACATCTTTATAAGGTGGACCAGCAAGGTAGATGTGTGGACAGTGAGTGGACACAGTGTTTTAAAACTCCAGCAGCACAGCTGTGTCTGATCCACTTGTACCAGCGCAACACACACAAACATGCCACCACCACGTCAGTGTTACTGCAGTGCTGAGAATGATCCACCACCCAAATAATACCTACTCTGTGATGTTCCTGCGGGGCTGGGGGGCAGGGGTGCTGACCACTGAAAAACAGGGAGAAAGGGGGCTAACACTTTATGAAGACAAACAGATGGACTACAGTCTGTAACTGAACAACTACAAAGTGAACCTATATGTTAAAGGACCTGATAAAATGGACGAAGAGTGTCGAAACAAAGTAGGTATACTTAATGAAGTGGCTGGTTGCATTTAAACAACCTTAGTGAGAGACATAAAAAATTGGTTTATCAATAGGGAAGGTCCTGAGATCTCACAGGTTAAAGGCTAAGGCACTCCAACCTGAAATGAGGCAGGCAAATTTAAAAGACTGGATGAATGCACATGCACACTCACCTTGGTGTTCTGCTGCTCCCTTTGCTGCTCAGAACAGATGAAGTGCGAGTATCTGTTGGACTGTCCTGCTGTCTGTCCTCCACTGACTCAGCAGTCACCCTGAAACCACAACAAAGCATACATTTTAGTCTGGCCTGACTTTAAAACAGCTTATTTACTTAGTCAAATGTAATCTGTCATATTTCATCGAATTATTAGCTACTCCAGCACTAGCTGATGCTATTTGAACATGTTGCCTTTTTTTACCTGTTTTACATCTGTATTTATTGGTTAATTGTGCTTATGCCCTACAAAAGCTGTAATTGTTTGAATTATGCTTATACAAATGGACAATTAAAGGAACACATCCTGCACCAGTATTGTATGATCAGTTATCACAGTCAATAATTTCCCTGTGCTTAAAGAAAGGACAGAATATTCACTGACTCACAATGCACTTAAAATAAAATTCTATTATAATTGTGTTTTTGAGCTAATGGCTTTTCTGTCCTTTGAGTAAGAACACAGAAACGTCTCAAAATTATTGCCTGTCATAATCAACCTTGAGGTACAGATGTGGCTAGGATGAAATTTGGACAGCAAAGGATCCAGTAGTCAGAAATATGACACAGATTGGCGCTCGGCAGGACAAGGACAAAGGAGCTTCAAAAGATCTTCAAATGTAATGACTCTACAAACAAATATTAGGTTCTTTATAGAACATGAAAGCTAGACAATAAAAAGCAGGACCAAATCAAATCTGCAGACTGAAGCTCTTATTTTGGGCGTATTATGAGAATTCATTGGGAAAGACAATAATGCTATGAACAGTTGAAGGTAAATGAGCCATAGTTTTTTTTTTACGAAAAAGCCATAGTAAAGAAACCTGAAGAGTCAAACAGAAGACAGGACATTCTGGAGAAACACCATCCATGGGCGCCAGGAGTTGGAATCCATTTGATGGCACTTAATAATAATGATAATAATAATAATATTCCTTTAAGCTTGTTATGTTAATGTAGGGTGTCACTTACAGTAACAGAAACACCAACAATAAACAGTGCCAACGTCACTGCAGCTTTACGTTTACAACAGCATGCTTATCTGAGCTGTTAGTAAACAGCTTTTATTAGCTGGAAATAGGTCATGTATATAGCCACTCAAATCAAGCAGCGAGTAACTGCATTCTAACTCCTTTAAGTAGACTTGCCAGGGAAAAGGCTAATTAAGATGGCAGTGCAATCACTGAACCAGAACACATACACAAAAAAACTCCATGGTGACACACTGCAGGGTCATTAACATGCTTTACTGGCAATGAGAGTGAATTATGGTGCTCGGGCCTCAATTACGTAACGCAAGACAGTTTAATATTCCAGTGATAGTGTGAGCTAGTGGTGGCAGATCAATGTGGAGTTTTAAAACCTCTTTACCAAACACAAAGAGCCTGTTTTCTCTTTAAAGTGAACTTGGTCAACACTGAAAAGATCAATTTCACAGTGAAAAACAATGAGGTTCAGAGCAGAGGGGGCAGAATGACAACATGGAGGAAAATGACAATAAACAGCTAAACCACATTATACTCTAAAAAGTGATTCTTTGATTCAAATGTCTATCATTTGCACATGATACACATCCTAGACTCAGTTGTTCATATGTGGCTGAATTCCAAATGGCTCTTTGTTAGACATGGTAGGCACTGTTTGAGTGCAGGAGCCATTCATTCATTCATGTGGAGAGCATCCTGAGCAGCTGCATCATCGCCTGGTTTGGGAATTGCACCGCCTCCAACTGCAAGACCCTACAGCGTATAGTGAGGACGGTTGAGAAGATCATCGGGGTCTCTCTCCCCTCCATCATGGACATACACCACATGCTGCATCCAAAAAGCCACCAGCATCGTGAACGACCCCATCCATCCCTCACATAGACTTTTTTCACTGCTGCTGTCTGGCAGAAGGTACCGGAGCATCCGTGCCGTCACTGCCAGACTCTGCAACAGCTTTGTTCCTCAAGCAATCAGGTTTTAAAACTCACAAGGACTAAACTAAACCCCCGCCCTACACACTCATACACGCACACACACACACCCCTCTCTTGATGCTCTACTTGCACTACCTGCACTATCTGGAACATTGCTGCTAATACTGTGTTTACGCTGTTTACTACCTCAGTAACTGCTGTGTTTATGTATGTTATCTGACTGCGTAACTCACAGATCACAGCATGTTAAATATGTTAAATATCTCTGCACCTTATTCCACTACCTCATGTCCAGAATGAGTGCTGCACTGTCCTGTCTGTTTACTGTGTCTAATGTCTGTTTAATTTATCATATTTATTGTGTTGTTTCTAGCTTAATTTTTTGTTTGCACACTATGTCTGCACGTTCGCACTTTGTACTTTTTGTTCCTTGTTGCACCGTGTTGCTCCTGGAGGAACGTAATTTCACTGAACTGTGTACTTTTACATAGACGGAATGACAATAAAAGCCTCTTGACTTGACTTGGCTATAATGCTCGGCTACATTGTAACTGAGGGTCACCCTTAATGTACTCAATGAGTTTAAATAAAGTTGGATTGATTGAAATAAACTAGATTAAAAGGCTAAACTAGATCAAGACTAAAAGAGCCAAACGAGTGTTGGGGGAAGATCAGCTACTGAAAGGAGAGAAAAGAGTGTAAACTGAAACATTATATTACTAATTAACAATAATCAAAGATCAGAAGATGTTTTAGTGGTGGGGCAAAAGTCATTATATCATGATGGAGGATCATGGGGAAAAAAGCTTTTAAACCTTATTATTATTATTATTATTATTATTATGAACTGCTTAACGTGCATAAAGTGTGTGATAAAGAGCACTTCATTTAGACCTGTAATTATTCTGAAACTAGGAATCGTCTTTGATCTAGCACTGGTTAGTAAAATGATCATCACTGCGTGAAATTAGCATTATTATTATCAGAGATTTGAACAATTGCATTATTACAGCATGACCTAAACAATGACCTTGCTGACCTCTGATGCTGAACTGTTTTGAGTCTTAACCAATCAAATACAAATCCTTCAGGAAAGTTTGCTGATCTTTCACAACAGCAACAACACAGAGTCAATGTCATCATACATGTAAAAGTAACACTGTCAGAAATCTTGAAACTACTGTGCAAAATATTTAGCCACCTGAAATAATGACATTTCAAAAAAACATTTTTCTGGGCCGCTACCTTTTATGTGCTCAGAAAAACAGTAATTTTAGATTAAATTCAAATAACATTAATACAACAAGTACTGATTTTATGTCTGTCAGTGTCTGTGCTTGAACATTTCAACACCTCTCCTTGAAGAAGCTCAGTATTATTTGTAGTCATCATCCAATACCTGATTTATCTAATCAATACTGCTGGGGCATTGAGAACAAATCTGGAACCGAACTTTGGCCTTTTAGTTAAAAAAATATCAACTACTTTTGCAAGAAATTTATATTACTTTTTACTATTTGTCTATTTGTATTTATTTGTAATGTTATATAGTGTTTTTAAAGACAAAAAACACTCTTACTGCTGAGATAAATATTTTAAACTATTTGTTAGGTGCCTATAAGGCCTTTGCACTGCAGTTCTGTATATAAAAATGTGAAATTCCTGTTACATGGGTTTGGCGCCACCTACTGGTTGGCCAGCGTAATGCAGGATATTAAACCGATGGCTATTCCGGCTCTTTTCACTGAATCGGATCTGCTGGCTCAGCTTACAAATGAGAGTCGACTCTTTCGCCTCCCAAACGACTCCCCATTCAGTAGCGCTTGCCTTTGCTGCAGTTGTCAGATGCTAATAAGTAGTTCAACTGGATGAATTTTGACATAAGCAAATGGACAAAATACAGACAAATTTATCAACTAGTCATCAACAAACAAAGAAAGTAAACACGGCTAAGACTTCCATGGAAACTGCCAAGAATGAAATAAACTACAGCGTCATAAGATCTACACATTTGTTTTGTCTGAATATACAAAATAAAAGAAATAAAAAAAGAAAAAGAAATTTTCACTGTGACTTGATCCTGAAAAGAATCCATTCCTCGATTGCATCCGGATCCAGAGAGTCGACCCCAAAGCTTTGGACTCGATTCCAAACAGAGACGGGTTTTTTGCCCTCGTTCCACCACATTCAAGACAGTCTGGCCCAAAATGCGTTTTTGCACATTGTGGAAACCAAAACAAAGTAAAATATAAAATTTAAAACGAAAAACTGGCAGCCTTATGTTTACCTAAAAGAGCCGACTGAAAGAGTCGACTCATTCACCAACGACACATATTGGGTAAGTGGTGCAGCATCAAAACGGACTGTGACCCAAAAATGGCAAAAAACGTTGTAAAGTGCAGTGATATTCAGTGTTAGCTTCTATTTTCATAAATAATACCCCTTAGAGACCGACATATCAATGTTTGGGTTTTGAGAATGAGCTATTTAAGTCGTTTTACTGTAAGAGCTACACAAGGCTGTGCTAACGTTAGCTTGTTTTGTTAAGACAGATAAGCTGACAGAATTACAGATGAAACTGCATTTTGTGGTTGCCATACTCATTACAGGTAAGTTAGATTGTTTAGATTTTTTCTATTTATTATTTCATTTGTGTTCTGATGTGTGTTATAACTCCAGTTTTACTCATATTAGCTTTACCTATGAGCCAGCAGGCTAGGCAGTTATTTGTGTAATGTGCTAGGAGGAGTTGTTATTTTTCACGTTCACCACCAGATAGTAGAGTTTAGGTTCCTGTTTTGTACTCTTTTGTTTTGTTGTAGCAACCAATGTTACAAAAAAACCAACAAACAAACAAACAAAAAACAGCCATTTAGTAAGCCATAATAATGAGAAAGTTGCATCTAAATAGCAGATCACTTTAGAACACATACCCTTCTTCAAGTGGAGAATAGAGTAAATCAAAACAAGCTGA
>JAILXH010199055.1:387-11247 GCA_023558415.1 Piaractus mesopotamicus | reverse complement strand
AAAAAAAAAAAAAAAAAATCTCTCTTAGATGCAACACAATTCTCTGAAATATTCTGAACCGATTCACAAAACGTCACACTTGAATTTTTAGACTGGTTCTATGTAAAAATAAATTCATGCACACCCAGAAACTCTAAAAATTATAGGATATTTTGGCAGAAAAATGCAGGAACTCACTAATATTTACAATCAACTAGAAGCAGTGCAACACATTTTATTCCTTTTGGATTTTGATTCCAATTGGAAAATTGTTAAGCTGGTAAAAAATCTTTTTCTATACAGCTGCAGTTCTGTGGAATTTATTTCCAGTTTATTTTTTGTAGCTACAAAGGGAGAGACGTTTAAAACACGCTTTAAAGACATGGCTGCTAATTTGAGATATTGTGAAGTTGCATCATTTTAAACTGTTTTTTTATTCACTGTTTTGACTGACTTATTACAAACTCTCATCTAAACATCCTTTAGAGAACTAAAGGTCTTATTGTATTATTCTCAACCATGGTATGGATGTGCTCTATGTAACTGTTGAATAAATTTATTTATCTATCTATAGCAGCAGTTTTCAACCTGCGGGCTGCTGACCCTGCTTTGGGCCTGTTGGCAATTTTTTTTTTATGTATAATTTTCAATTGCAAAACTTTGGTACTATATACACATTTAACCAAACCAACAATTGTATATATGACAAATATTATTGTTGTTATAATTACTTGAACAAAACATGAAAAATACCTAAATATTCAGGTTGGGCTCAGTGATTGGTCTGGCAAAATGTGTATGTAACTAGCTATAATCGATGTAACCAGACAGAAAATGTTATAATTGCTTTAGTTTTTTTTATTCTTTGTGTTATTATTCACATTATACACGTAATTATACACTTAATTTGTTAGACTGCATTGATTATTGTGTTATAGTTTGAAAAGATCAGACCACCTAAAACTACTTGTGGCGTGTGAAAGCTTTTGTGGTCAGTTGTGTGGGCTGTGAGACTGAGAAGGCTGGGAACCCCTGAGCTAAAGCAATAACTGGCACTGCAGAATAAGCCTACTTATATAGTGTTCATGTTCAGTGTGTATCATCAGTGGAGCTGGATGTCATACTGGGATTCATAGTGAATAATATCAGTAACAGCTGGATGCTTTCTGCAGTGATATTCACTCTCCGCTCGACACTGATACACAGCGTGAGCGATAATAGACTCACTGCACTTCATTTTTACTGCCTGTCTGAAGAGTGTGGAGACACTGCGCAACATTTTAGTGGATGAGCAGTTTTGAATGCTTTATCGATGTTGTTTTTGTTCAAGTGGTTTTCTCTCTCTCTGTCTGCCACACAGTCATTCACTCATTTTAATAAGGAAGTAGCACATTTAGGGCAAAAGTGCAGTCCTCGGAAATACTGCTGTTTTGGGGGTGGGAGGCTTTATACCAGTCTAGCTGACACTTGGCATTGGGCATGGTGACCATAGGCTCGTGTGCAGCTTTTCCAGTGCAAAGCCTGCACCTTTCTGTGGCAATTTTTTGGGTTCAAGCACGGTTAAAGGCGGAAAGCTGCGCAGTGTTTAGATAGCTGGTTTCAACGTGGCTGCATGCCAGTGATCCCGGATTTGACAACCAAGCCTGGAGAAGCTCTTGAGATTGTTATGTGTAGATAAAAGCCATGGTGTGGCACCTGTTCAGGGTCACCATAGAATAGAGCTTGTGTCAGGTTTCTCCCACAGCAGGAACAGAAGCAAAAAGAGGTCAGAATGAACAGCCAGGGAAAGGCTCATGATGAATTGCTCAAGGAGCTAGAACTAGTTTTACCAGTTCAGATGTTATAGATCCTTTAAAGACACCCTGCGTCTTTGTTATTTGTATGCTAGGGCTTGCTAGAGTGTCGGAGCATGGATATCAGCCAAAACCTTTCTGTAGAGGCTCCTCTAGAGGCATTTTGGAGTGTAGTATTGAGAGTACAGAAAAAAAAAGAAAAAAAGAAAAAAGAGGGTATGAACAAATATATAGGAATGTAAAACAGCCCTCGATCTTATCTGAGCATTTCTCATTTACCATCTTTAATGTCAGCTACCAAATTTGAAAAACTTATAGTTATTGCTTAGTAACTGAGTGAAGATGTTTCACATATTTTAATTGCGCTTTTGTAACATATTGTCCTGGACAGGGCCCAGTCTAGATTGGCTTTTGGTTATGTCTAGGTATGTTTCTAAACATTCATGTGGGAGCTTCCTTTAATTTTAGAAAGCAGGAGAAAGTAATTCATTAAAAATCAAAGAAAACTTAGCAGTATTTTTCTGCCTTTCTATAGTATCCAGCTTTTGGGCAGTAGGGTGCTAACATGACTCCAACTGAGTGCTGAGTGCATTCATTTTTGTACTTGCTCAGGAGCGCCCTCCTAGTGTTTGACAAACTTAGAAGACGTTATTGAGTGACACTTCTGCTCACTACAAATTCTCTGATATATTCATGTCAGTTTGCTTTTGCAGTTTGCAAAGTTATGCCATTTTCCTAAGCATTTCTGAGCCAGAGGTCCTCTTTTGTGTTTCCTGTGTTTTTGATAGTGAGGCTGTTTAAACTGAGCAAAATTAAGCAGTCACTCCGATTTAATTTGAAGTTCAGAAAACCGGCTTTCGCATGTGACTTGATGTCCGACAATAGCTAATGATATCAGAAAAGTTTATATATTCAGTGCAAACTGAAAACTCATTTAAAATCACAATATGTCCATTTTCACTCCTGGTCATTACATATGAATGCTGTGTATGGAATTTTTGTGGATTTATAGAGACGTAAATTTGACTGTTCCAATTAGCATATTTATTAGCCTACCATCCCTGTTTTTTGATGCTTGTGCTGTTTAGACTACAAGTGTTGGATTGCCCCATTAAAACCATGTGTGTGTCCTTCCTCAATGCCCTATTCGTTACACATTGATATTTGATACACTAGTTTCTTTTAACTAAATTTTGTTACCAACCAAACCAGTCGGTGGAGCACATACATAGAGTTTTGCAAAATAAAAACATTTTAACACATAAAATATTGAAATTCAAATCTAATTTTGACTTCAGAACCAAAAGTCCCATCGATCTGACCACTACATGTGTAATGTTCTAATATTCAGATAAAATCTTATTTGAGTGAACCAAATCCATAATTTACCTGCTCTCACAATATTAGTTTCATTCAGTGTGATTAAAATCCATCACTTGATTATTTAGAGTAGCACTAAAAAGATATTTATATTTTATTGAATTGACATTTTATTTTAAATGCAGTGAACATCTAAAGTGTCTGATTTGTGAAGTGATTTTAATGTGTTATAATTAAGTGATGCAGGGGTGTATTTGTAGATCAGTGTGATGCAGTATGCTTTTTAATCAGCAAATAAATTCATTCATCAGTTCTGTTTTTATAAAACACAGGAAAAAGTGATGACACCAGTGTTAACCTGAGATTGCAGTTAATCTGGCTTTCTAAAGCTGTGTAATGTGACAGCTTGTATGTAACCTAACTAAACCCATGAAGGTCTTCTCAGGATACATACTTTTGAGGACTCCAGCATTGAAAGGGAAGTGGAGGACCCTGAGGACACATTTAATCAGTAGGAGATGAGAGAGGGGCTAAAATTATATTTGAAACCACCAAATCATTCCCATTTGTTATGAGTTGCAAAAATATGTTCTTGCATAAACCAATCTGACCATTTACCAATTCAATTTTAACTCCTCAATTTGGTAACCCTTACTGTTCCCTCAGCTCTAAGTATTGGGTGGCAAGTAAAAATATACTCAAACTAAATATTACTGTGGTGTCACATGTTTATGTGGGAAAGTAAATCAGAAAAAATCCAAGTACGAGGTGAGTTTTATGGGTTAAAGATACAGGGCAAAGATGCAAGAGTCTTAAACAGTATACAAAAGTAGCAAGTAATTAAACACAGTACTCTCATTAATGTATTTAAATATGATTTTTGAGAATCAATACTCGAGTTTTTCTTTCATTTAAAGATTTTTGACTCACCGTGTCTTGAAAGACAAATCTCTACCTTCCATACTTTAAACCACAAAAAACGTTTAAAAATATAAACTACATCCCAAAAAATCTTTATGCTATAATCTACATATTTTTGGTATTCAAAATGGGATTTTCAAATTAGACCTTCCAGCAGTTTATTAAGTTTGTTCTCGCTTTTGTATGTCTTCTTAAAACAGTCAACCAGGCCTTCTCTTTGGGCTTGGTAAACACTGGTGCCAATCAAATTAGCCAAATAATTCTTACAGTTCACACAGCGTATGTGACATAAATTTAATGCCCGGGTCCAAGAGAAGAAGACATTAAGTATTACTAAATGTACTAAATGTAGTGAGGGGTACTATTCTAATGATTGGGGTAGGGATTGGCAACCCAAATGTTAAGAAGAGCCATTTTGTCCCTTTACTAAAAATCAAACCACCTTGGGAGCCACAACATTTTATGTCTATTTTAGCATATTGGCTGTAAATATGTCTCAGTATGTGCTAATGTACTAGTATAGGCTAAAAAATATAATATAAACAAAAATGGCTTACTTTGCTGTACTTCAAGCTTTAACTCTCCAGCAGGAAACTTTTCCGCAAAAGTAGAATATTTTCTTGTAAAATGTCTCTCCACATTTGACTTCTCATTCGCCAGCTTCTTTTTCGAATGTTCCTGTTTCACCTTTAATGGTGCCTGAAGTGCCAGAATATAACTGCAGCACCATTTAGGGTGGAATGGGAAAATTTGAACGAGAAACTGACTTCAGCTTTGTGACTTTTTAGTGTTTGACAGTTTCTTATTACATATTAAACACATCAGGAAACCAGCTGGAGTGCTTGTAAATGCAAATAACTCTGCAAATAATAAAATGCAAATAATCTCCAAATTATCGATGTTTGTCTTAAATCTCTCTCTTTACCTTTTTGTTAGCTTCTACCTGGGCAAGATTGTTGTCTGCATTGCTATGGTGACCAGCAGTCTGCGCACCAACCTTCAGGGTTACAGGTTGGTGAATTAGCTCCAGCGTTTAAGACCGCTTAGTGTTGAAACTGTGATAGAACAATCGATAGAACTTTATTTTACAATTTGGAGCTCTTTAGCGAGCGATTCAACAAAGGATACGCACTGTGCACTTCAGCACTCTGTGACCCCGCTCTGTGAGTTTGCAAGGTCTACCCCTTCGTGGACCAGCGGCAGGTCTAGCAGGGTCTCACAAACTGACCTTTGGCAGAGGTGGCATCCTATGATAGTGCCACGTTTAAAGTCACGGTGTTCTTCAGTATGACCCATTCTACTGACAATGTTTGTCTATCGAGACTGAAGGCTATGTGCCTAATTTTATCCACCTGTTGGCAATGGTTGTGGCTGAAACACCTGAACTCAATAATTAAGAAGGGTGTCCCAGTACTTTTGTCCATATAGTGCACAATGAAAAAGCCACTTATGTACTACTACTTTGGTGTTTATGGTCACGTGTCTCATAAGCTCTACCTGGATTGGCGTGGCAGTTGGTCATGTGTGGTCCTGGGATCTTCAGAGCTAAGTCATCTGGAGCACTATGCTCCTGGTAGGGTCTCCCAATGGACCCAATATACTGTGTGCCTTGCAGTTGGAATTTGTCCTGGTGGGTGAGAGGGTCACCTCAATGTGAATTAAAATCACATGGAAGAAAACTCTTACTGTTGTGTGCTTAGGCACCAAACAACAGTGTGGAGTATTTGGCCTTTTTGGAGTGAGTGGGTGGGAAAGGCCCCATCTATAGACTCCATAGTCTTGCTGGGAGATTTAAGTGCTCACACTGGCAGTGTCTGGGAAACCTGAAGGGGGTGATTGGAAAGAATGACCTGCACGATGTAAACCTAAATGGTGAATTGTTATTGGACTTCTGTGCTAATAATGAAAGATGTGCTAAGCTGTCAACTGATCACCATCTGATGATGAGCTGGATCGATAGCAGGGAAGACTGGTGGTCAGTCCTGGTAGACCCAAGCAAACAGTGAGAGTACGCTGGGAATGACTGGCAGAGGCCCCTGTCTGGAATGACTTTACCTCCCACCTCCATGAAAACTTTTCTAATGTGTCAGAGGAGGTAGGGGACATGGAGTACGAATTGGCCCTTGTTCAAATCCTCCACTGTGGAAGCTGCCAGGCATAGCTGTAGCCAAAAACTTGTTGGTGCTTGTCATGGTAGCAACCCAATAACCCGCTGTTGGACACTGGTGGTAAGGAAGGCTGTCAAGCTGAAGAAGGAGGCCTTTAGGGACTGGTTGGCCCAGAGAACTCCTGACTTAGCAGATACTTGCTGATAGGCAAAAAAAGCAGCAGAGGCGGCAACAGAAACAAAATCCACGGAGGCCATGGAAAAAGACTTTTGGTTGGCTTCAAATAGGTTCTGAACAACCATCCGGCAACTCAGGAGCGGTCAGAGTGGTTTCACTCAAGCTGTACACAAAGGCGGATACCAGGGTATCACACTGCTCAGCCTCCCGGCTTAAAGTTTATGCCAAGGTGCTGGAAAGGAGAGTCCGACTAATAGTCAAACCTTGGATTGAGGAGGAACAATGCGAATTCCGTCCTGGCCATGGAACAACGGACCAGCTGTTCACCCTCGTGCGGATTATTCAGGGGGCATGGGAGTTTGCCAACCCAGTTTACATGTGTTTTGTGGATTTAGAGAAAGCCTACATCTGTGTTCGCTGATATATTCTGTGGCAGGTCCTTTGAGATTATGGGATGCCAGCAGGGTTGGGATAGCTACTGAAAAATTAGTAGTTTGCTACTTTGTAGCTGCTTTCCCAAAATTTGTAGCTAGCTACAATTTAGCTACTTTTCTAGAAAAAGTAGTGGCTACTTTTTAGCTACTTTGTGAAAAGTAGTGCACTACTTTTTAGCTACTTTCAAAGCGTGATTGTCGGAATGTTTGTGAATCTCCACCTGACACAACAAACAAGCCCAAATGATAATGTGAACAAGACACTGCATTTAATCATGCGTCTGAAAGAAACATGCAATTGAAAAGCTGCAAATATACAAAAAGATCACCAAAAAGTGTAACCAACAATCAAACTTACACAACCAAAGGCGTGATATCCAACAAGAATTTAGACTAAGTAAAGGCAAAGTCAATTATCCCAGGTTTTCCTAACAAAAATCAACAAAAATAACAGAATACGAACTAAACAATTTTGTGCAAACCACTGTCAACTGTGATTTTCCGGGTCCTTTTTGAAGCTTCAACAATACTTTAGCCTCAAAATCCTCATCAGTGACCCTGGCTTCTCATTCTCCAGCTTCTCGCTCGAATTGTCCCGTTCCACCTTAAATGGTGCAGCAGTATAATCTGGCGCCTCAGGCATCATTTAAAGTGGAATGGGACAATTCGAACGAAAAGTAGGAGAATGAGAATCTGACTTCAGTAAATGTCGAACTTTGAGAGACATTTTACAGGAAATTTGTGGAAAGGTTTCCTGAGATCTGAGAAAAGGCAGCTATAGCTGACCTAAAGCTTAAAGCAGAGCAAAGTAAGTCTGCGTTTTCGTTTATTTTATATTTTTAGCTCATACTAGTACATCAGCACATACTGAGACTTATTTCCAGACAAGATGGTAAAATGGACGTAAAATGTTGTGGATCTCATGGTGGTTTCATTTTTGTTGAAAGGACAAAATGGCTCATCTTAACATGTCGGTTGCGACCCCTGAGCTAAGCCTATTAGTAAGGGGATTCTGGATTGCACAATCGCCACCAGCCCAGTTAACGACCGCGTTCTGTGGTTCACATTTTGTGCGCATTGCCTGAAGCCTGTAGCGGAATTGTAGGGAAAATTATCACTAAAGCTACACAAAAATTTGTAGATGCTACAGCTATTAGCTACATTTCATAAAACTGAAGCAGCTCCAGCTATTAGCTACAAAAATATGTAGTTGGCTACAAAATGTAGTGCGTAACTTAGCTACTCCCCCATCCCTGGGTGCCGGGGCCACTACTCTTGGCCTTTTGGTCTCTGTACGCCCAGAGTGAGAGCTGTGTCCTTATGCTTGGCATTACATCAAGCTTGTTCTATGTGGTTGTTGGACTTGTGGGTGGTTGTGCCTTTTCTCCACTCCCATTCATGATATTTATGGACAGTGTGTCAAGGTATAGCTGAGGTCAGCAGGGCATTATTTGTGGTGCCAGGAAGGTGGCGTCTCTGCTTTTTTGCAGATTATATTGTCCATTTGGCTCCATCACATGCATGCCTCCATGGCTTGTTAAGGGGTTAACCTTTTTCATCAGTGTATCAGTGCATGGTATGTAGGAAACATGCTTGTTAGACGAAAAAACACTGGAGTTCCTGCTAAAACCTGAGTAGACTGATTAATCAACGTGATGATCAGTTATTCATTTCGGTGTTACTGAGCTCCTTTGAACGGCCAGCTAGTAACAGCAAGAAACAGTGTAAATGAAGAAAAATTATTTTTTTTCCATGTGTCTTAGTAAGATGTATTATAAATGCATTGTTACTTTTTATGTATAGTAACAGAATACATTATTCGACATTATTTTGCCCACCTCATATTGCCCAACTCCCTTTCAGCTTTTTTTATCTTATCCTCAGGGTGTCTATAACAAGCAACCAACCCACTGTCCTTTCTAAAATGTGCATTCACAACTGGGTGTGATGTATTTGCGTTCCATTCATGCACTGAATGGGACAAACTGTGTGGTACTGCGGGAAAGTTTACCCTCTTTTTGGTTGTATCGAATTACTTTAAAAACAGTAGCCACAGTAACAGTTACCTTTGTAACAACCACTTTGTCTCTTCATTTCAGCTTTGATCTAAGAACGTTTGTATAATATCTGATATTTGAAACCAAGTGTCTCGTATTGAATTCTGGAAAATAAATGTGAAGACAAAAACCAAACATGTGACAGTTTAATAGGCAACAGCACTTCGATAACAACATAGTCTGGGTTTAGAGACGTAAAACAGTAGTAAAACAAAAGTTTCTCGTGCTACCTATGGACGAAACAGGTTCTGTCCTTGTTGTGTTGTTCCTGTTCTCTTACATTCTTCCTCTCAGTGGTTTCAATTTGCATGCAATTCTTCACCAATCAGAACACTTACCAAAATTTTACCAAATGTTTCAGTACTGCCTGTTATGGTAGTGAGAATTTTAGCAAATTTTTTATCAGAACCAAAAAACGCTAGCCATGACTAGCAAACACAGCTTTGAACAGTTGAACACGCATAAAATCATGATGTTTTTTATTATATGCTTACAGTGATTAAAATTCTTAATGTTCTACATTTTCACATGTTGGGACACCTTTTCTTCAAAACAATAGGATCTACCTGCTCATCGTGTTTTTTTCTTATTGTGGGACAGCAATATGAACACATTTGACGATCGGTAAATATTCTTATTCAGTGCTTTAGTATGTAGTTTTAGAGTGGATTTTCCTGTTCTTTTCACCCATGTTTTCTTTGTGCCAGAACACACCTCTCTATAACACTGAATAAAGCTCTGCTGCAGATGTCCATTCTTTCATTCCAGTTTCAGACAGTGAGTTCTCGGTATGAGGTGTCATTCATATCTTTTTGTGCTGGGGGTGGCTGTAATGTTGGCATTGCAGTTCCATTGCAGCATTACGGAGTCCATATGTGGAGCGTATGTACCTGGGGACATCATCATTGGGATTCTGAGTTCAGTTCACAGTGACATAAAAGATCTTCAGCCTTGGATCCTTCCAGATACATCTGCCTGTATAAAGTGAGTATACAGTTGAGTTTACTGTCCTTTGGGTGGTATTGAATTACTTTAATTACTTTTTTTTTTTTTCTCTCTCTTTATTCCAGCTTTGATCTGAGAACTTTTGTACAACCTTTAGCTTCAATTCACACAATCGAAACGATCAATGACTCTGGATTTCATCCTGGGATTCAGCTTGGATATCTGATGTGTGATCCGTGTGCATATGCAACCAAAGCCGTACAGTGTGTGGCGGACATGCTGGCTGTTAATGGGTCACTTACAGTCCTCTCTGACTTTTCAAAATTCAATCCACCTGTGAAAGCCTTCCTTGGCGAAAGATACACTGAAACATCTATTCCTGCTGCCAAACTGATTAGCCTGTACAAGATTCCCCAGGTAATACTGAGCAACATGACATTATTATATTTATTTATTTATTTAATTATTCATGCCAGACATTTTCTAAATAGTTATTAAATTGTTATACCAAATTAGTGCCACAGTATTGTTGTTGGCAATCACCATAGTTTATTAAAAATGTTTATGTTTACATTACAGGATTAAGTTTAGGGAGTTTAGGGCAAGGAAGGGGTCTGTTTCACGATTGTTGATATTTATACAACTTCATTCCTATGAATCCCAACACATTGGCTCCTACTGTTTTTCATTTCTTCAAGATTTTCAGATTTTCCCTTCTTTATGTTATGTTACATGTATTCTGAAAAAATCAGTTCAAATTTAAACATTTCAACTTTCTCATTACAGGTGAGTTGCTCATCTTCTGCAGCAGCCCTAAGTGACAAGTTACGCTACACATCCTTCTTTCGTGTCATTCCAAGTAACATATATCAGGCGCAGGCACTGGCAAAGCTGATGAGGCACTTTACCTGGGACTGGATTGGGGTTGTAAGCCTTGATGATGATTATGGAAAAGATATCTATGAGAACTTTGTGCCACATGCAGAGAAACAGAGGATATGTTTTGAATATCATGAAGTGGTTCCAAACTACTATAACATGAAACAGCGCATCAAGGAGGTGGCTGATATTATCCGAAACTCCACTGCTAAAGTTGTGGTGCTCTTTCTAAGAATTCAGCAGGTAG